>JAXLNO010005459.1:0-15000 GCA_038087875.1 Malacoraja senta
CGGTACACGTGACAAAAATGAACTAAACCAAACTAAACTAAACAGAAACTAAATTGAAGTAAAGTACATTAAATTACACGGAAGTAAACAAACTCGGAACAACAACCGTCTCCTCTCCCTGCGCTGTAGAACGGAGCGGTTCAGGAGATCCTTCACCCCTGCAGCCATTAGATTTTGTAATGCGGACCGCTAGGCTGTAGGGGGATGCATTTTTGCATTTTTTAATTTTTAATTGTTAATTATTGGCCTTTTTAAGTATTTATTGCTCTCAGGTAGTGTCCACATTGTATTTGATGCATTGTCAGTCTGCCTTCGTTTTGAATGCATGGGTTTGTTGGCTGGGGGCTTCTGGACACCTGAATTTCCCTGAGGGGGATCAATAAAGTATTTATTATATTATTAAATGCAAAGCAAAAACAAGAGAAGGATTCTGAACGAAGGGACATGTGAGGTGCGTTACTGGAAAGGAAAGAGATTAGAGATTCAAGAGAGTTTATTGTCATGTGTCCCAGATAGGACAATGAAATTCTTGCTTTGCTTCAGCACAACAGAATATTGTCGGCATAATAAATGCAGAATAGATCAGTGTGTCCATATACCAATGAATATATATATACATACACACATAAATAAGCAGATAAAGTGCAATAGGTTATTAAAGCAGATTTTGTTTGAGTTGAGTTTAATAGCCTGATTGCTGTGGGGAAGTAGCTATTCCTGAACCTGGATGTTGCAGATTTCAGGCTCCTGTACCTTCTACCTGAAGGTAGCGGGGAGATGAGTGTGTGGCCAGGATGGTGTGGGTCCTTGATGATGCTGCCAGCCTTTTTGAGGCAGCGACTGCGAAAGATCCCCTCGATGGTAGGGAGGTCAGAGCCGATGACGGACCCGGGCAGCGTTTACAACTTTTTGCAGTCTTTTCCGCTCCTGGGCGCTCAAGTTGCCGAACCAAGCCACGATGCAACCGGTCAGCATGCTCTCTACGGAAAGGGCAGGTGTGGTATGGAAGGAACACAGGAGGAGCCGGCATGGATGGGGGGGTGGATGGGGGAGGGGGGGCCTTGATGGGAGGGGGGGAGGGGGGGATGGGGAGAGGGGGGAGGGGGAAAGGGGGAAGAACAAAGAGGGACCTGGTGCGGACACTGTGTGTACTTTGTAACTTTGCCAGTGCCCTCTATGTGGCGGCTATTTGTATACCTTGTTACGCAAGCAAAGAATTTCACTGTGGCTCGACGGGGTCACTGAGGACTGTAATTAGTCGAAGGACAGTGATCAGAATATTCATTACATCAACACATCAATAAGCATTCTCCAGAATTCATAAAGATCACATCCCTTCCTAATTAGATCACGGGGACAGCGACGTTTAATCTTGAGACGTGAAGACTCCACAGGGATATCATCGCCTTATGAGCGAGATAACATTTGTTTGCAAAGGCCCTTTTGTTTTGTTTTTTAAGAAGCTTGTCACGCACAACTGACATAGAGAAGGTGATCTTCACTTCTGCGAAATAACATCCTAAATGTCATTGAACTAAATTGGCATATCCAGGAAATTAGCATTGCCACATGGTAATATTTTGCAAAGATGCGAATCATATTAAAATCAGAAGGTTTGGCGATCGGGTTAAGCCTGACATGAGGTGTCGAGTGAAGTCGATGACAGGGGAGGGGGTGGGGGGGTCTTTCTAAAGGGCTGGGTGGGGGGGGGGGGCTGGGGAACTCACGTCGCATGGAGTCATAGGAGGTCACCCAGCGTGGAAACAGGCCCTTCAGCCCAACCTTCCCACACCGGCCAACATGTCCCCAGCTACACTAGTCCCACCTGCCTGCGTTTGGTCCATATCCCTCCAAACCTGTCCTATCCATGTACCTGTCTAACCGTTTCTTCAATGTTGGGATAGTCCCTGCCTCCACTACCTCATCTGGCAGCTCGTTCCATACACCCACCGCCCTTTGTGTGAAAAAGTTACCCCTCAGATTCCTGTTAAATCTTTTCCTCCTTCACCTTAAACCTATGTCCTCTGGTCCTCGATTCACCTACGCTGGGTAAGATCTATTCCTCTCATGATCTTGTACACCTCTGTAAGATCACCCCTCATCCTCCTGCGTTCCAAGGAATAGAGACCTTGATAGAATAGATAATCACAAAAAGCTGGAGTAACTCAGCGGGACAGGCAGCATCTCTGGGATGGAAGGAAGGGGTGACATTTCGGCTCGAGACCCTTCTTCAGAAGATTGTCCCAGAATGATGTACATAGCACAATAACCAATTTACTGTGTTGAAATACCCTTCTCCATGCCACGTTTACACTTTTGTTTAGAGATACAGCGCAGAAACGGGCCCTTCGACCCACCGAGTCCGCGCCGACCAGCGATCCCCGCACCTAACACTATCCTACACACACACACACGAGGGACAATTTAAAAAACATTTACACCAAGCCAATTTACCTACAAACCTCTACGTCTTTGGAGTGCGGGAGGAAGCCGAAGATCTCGCGGAAAACCCACGCGGGTCACGAGGAGAACGTACAACTCCGTACAGACAAGCGCCCGTAGCTCTACCGCTGCGCCACCGTGCCGCCCATTCATAGGGGTTTAAATGAAATTCAAGGCCTAGATAGAGTGAGCGTGGAAAGGATGCATAGCCGCAGAATAACTTATGGAAAGGAGCTGACGGAGGAATCTCTTTATCCCGAGGGTGGTGAATCTGTGGAATTCATTGCCACAGAAGGCTGTGGAGGCCAAGTCAACGGGTATCTTTAAAGTGGAGATTGGTAGGTTCTTGACTAGTCGAAGAAAGGACTCTACAGCTGCGTCCACCGTACCGCCATTCTTGAAGGAGACCGCACAACCCTAATCCCACCTCAACATCACGCCAACCTCATGCATTGCCATGGTCTAATGAAATACCGTGTTATCTAATTGTGCTTTGGTATAATCTTTGTCTTTAGGACACGCTCGTTAAATCTAACCAAAATTAATTGGCCTTTGAAATGGCAGTGAAATTATGTTCTCCTACATACAAGAAGAAGGCTGGATTTGCCTGGTGTTGTAAGCGACAGAACCTGTTCCTCATTATTCTGTCAGAGCCTTCTTTTAACACAAGGTGCCGCTTAGCTTATTTATTTTTGAGACGCTTCTTTTGGTTTAGTTTAGTTTACTTAGAGATACAGTGCAAAACAGGCCCTTCGGCCCATCGAGTCTACGCTGACAACCGAGAATGTACAAACTCCGTACAGACAGCACCCGTATGTCTGGATCGAACCTGGGTCTCTGGCGCTGCGCGGCAGCAACTCTACCCGCTGACCTGCGTGGGTTTCCTCCGGGTGCTCCGGTTTCCTCCCACACTCCAAAGACGCGCAGGTTTGTGGGTTAGTTGACCCTTGGTAAAAAATTGCAAATTGTACCGAGTGTGTGTTGGGATAACGCTAGTGTGCGGGGATGGCTGGTCGGGCGAGCGGCTGGGGCTTGTACACTCTGGAGTTCAGAAGGATGAGTGGTATCTCATTGAAACATATAAGATTGTTAAGGGCTTGGACCACGCTAGAGGCAGGAAACATGTTCCCGATGTGGGGGAGTCCAGAACCAGGGGCCCACAGTTTAAGAATAAGGAGTAAGCCATTTAGAACGAGACGAGAAACACTTTTTCACACAGAGAGTGGTGAGTCTGTAGAATTCTCTGCCTCGAGGGCAGTGGGAGCAGGTTCTCTGGATGCTTTCAAGAGAGAGAGCTAGATAGGGCTCTTAAGAATAGCGGAGTCAGGGGATATGGGGAGAAGCAGGAACGGGGTACTGATTGGGGGATGATCAGCCATGATCACATTGAATGGCGGTGCTGGCTCGAAGGGCCGAATGGCCTACTCCTGCACCTATTGTCTATTGAAGGGCCTGTTTTCCTGCGCTGTGTCCTTAAACTAAACTAACAACGAAAACTAAACTCTGCGCCACTTCTGCTCAATACCAAATGATCCCCCTCTGTTGTACAAATCCCTCTCTCCCCTGGTGCCCACGTTTCAGTCCGTAGTTGAGTGGGAACCCACAATTAATAATGGTGAGAGATGGTTGCTATGTTCTGCATGTGGCAGTTATTCCTAATGCTAATTAGTGCATTTGACAGCCTTAACCCAGCTGTTCTAACAAATGAGATAAGTCCTACACATGCTTGCTGCTCTTAGAACGAGCTAACAGTTTAAAAAAATAACAAGGAGAGTGGATGTGGAAAGGATGTTTCTACAAGTGGGAGAGTCTAGGACCAGAGGTCACAGCCTCAGAATAAAGGACGTTCCTTTAGGAAGGAGATGAGGAGGGATTTCTTTAGTCAGAGGGTGGTGAATCTGTGGAAATTCTTTGCCACAGAAGGGTGTGGAGGCCAGGTCAATGGTAGTTTAAAAGGCAGAGATAGTAGATTCTTTGATTAGTACGGGTGTCAGGGGTTATGGGGGATGGAAAGGCAGGAGAATGGGGTTAGGAGGGGAGAGATAGATCAGCCACGATTGAATGGCAGAGTAGACTTGATGGGCCCGAATGGTCTAATTCTGGTCCTATCACTTATGATCTTATGAACAGCAATCCTGAGTCTGAAGAAGGGTCCCAAGTCCCGACCTGAAAACGTCACCCATTCCTTCTCTCCAGAGATGCTGCCTGTCCCGTTGAGTTACTCCAGCATTTGTGACAATCTACGGTATAAACCAGCGTTTATACACAAGGAACTGCAGGTTCTAGTTAGAGAAAATGACTGGAGTGCTGGAGTAACTCATCAGGTCAGGCAGCATCTGTGGGGAATATTTATGATCTGGATGATGAATGATGGCTTTTGTGGCCAGGTTTGCGGATGATGCGAAGATAGGGGGGTAGCATTGGTGGGAGAACTCAGGCAGCATATCTGGAGAAAAGGAATAGGTGACGTTTCGGGTCGGGACCCTCCTTCAGAACTCAGGACTGC
Organism: Malacoraja senta; assembly: GCA_038087875.1. Classification (NCBI taxonomy): domain Eukaryota; kingdom Metazoa; phylum Chordata; class Chondrichthyes; order Rajiformes; family Rajidae; genus Malacoraja; species Malacoraja senta. Next base: position 4,949 of record JAXLNO010005459.1, read on the forward strand.
AGTTCATAAGGTCGTAATTGATAGGAGCAGAATTAGGCCATTCTGCCCATCAAGTCTAACTCCACCACCATTCAATCATGGCTGATCTATCTCTCCCTCCTAACCCCCATTCTCCAGCCTTCTCCCCGTAACCCCTGACACCCCGCACCTGGACAAGAATCTTTCTATCTCTGCCTTAAAAAATATCCACTGACTTGGCCTCCACAGCCTTCTGTGGCAAAGAATTCACAGATTCACCACCCTGTGACTAAAGAAATTCTCCTCATCTCCTTCCTTAAGGAACGTCCTCTTAATTCATTGATCTCTAGTCCTAGTCCCTCCACTAGTGGAAACATCCTCCACATCACTCTACCCTTGTATTTTTTTCTCAAACTACCATCTCGTCCTAGTGTTAGAAAGCAGGGACTCTGCAGTGGGACTTGGACAGGTTGGGAGAGTGGGCAGAGAAGTGGCAGATGGAATACAGTGTAGCGAAGTGCGCGGTCACGCACTTTGGGGGACGGAATAAAGGCGTGGACTATTTTCTAAATAGTCGGTTTTCTAAATAGTCTATTTTCTAAATAACCGCTGGGTTGTAAGCTGCCCAAGCGAAATATACCCAATGAACAGCACATATACTGAAGGGTCTCAACCCCGAAACGTCACCCCATCCCTTCTCTCCGGAGATGCTGCCTGTCCCGATGAGTTACTCCAGCTTTTTGTGTCTTTCTTCGGTCTAAACCAGCACCTGCAGTTCCTTCTTGTACGAATGTGCTGATAAACACCTGGCAAGTGTCGACGCCTCCACCAGGGGAGCTGCTGATGCAGCTTACATCCCAGTGGTATGAATATTGATCCCGGCATTCCCTCTCTCTCCATCCCTCCCCCACCCAAGTAGCACCAGCTTCTCATTTTCACCCTGCAAACAGCTTTCAATAGCCTGTTTCCTTTATCATCGTTCGTTTTTTTTGCATATGAAAGCGCCCTTTAATTCTGAGGCTACGACCTCTCTGGTCCTAGACTCTCCCACTAGTGGAAACATCCTCTCCACGTCCACTCCATCCAAGCCTTTCATTATTCTGTAAGTTTCAATGAGGTTCCCCTCAATCTTCTAAACTCCAGCGAGTACAGGCCCAGTGCAGTCGAACGCTCATCATATGTTAACCCACTCATTTTCTGGTAGACAGAAATGCTGGGAGAAACTCAGCGGGTGTGGCAGCATCTATGGAGCAAAGGGAAATAGGCAACGTTTCGGGTCGAGTCCCTTCTTCAGACCCTTTCCACATCCACTCTATCCTTGTTTTTTTTTTAAACAGTTAGCTCGTTCTAAGAGCAGCAAGCATGTGTAGGACTTATCTCATTTGTTAGACAAAAATGCTGGAGAAACTCAGCGGGTGACTCAGCGGATGAGGCAGCATCTATGGAGCGAAGGAAATAGGCGACGTTTCGGGTCGAGACCCTTCTTCAGACTGAAGATGGGTCTCGATCCCGAAACGTCACGTATTTCCTTCGCTCCATAGACGCTGCCTCACCCGCTGAGTTTCTCCAGCATTTTTTTACTACCTTCGATTTGCCAGCATCTGCGGTTTCCTTGTTAAACACTTATTTCTGGGATCATTCTTGTAAATCTCCTACTGGACCCTCTCCAGAGCCAGCACGTCCTTCTCAGATATGGGGCCCAAATCTGCTCACATTGTGATGGAGGCAGATGCTATAGTGACTTTTAAAAGTCCTCTGAGCTGTTCGGGATGAGCCGTGAGAAGTACAATGGAGAACATGTGTAAGGCTTGGATAGAGTGGATGTAGAGAGGATGTTTCCACTAGTGGAGAGTCTAGGACTAGAGGGCACAGCCTCAGAACTAAAGGACGTTCCTTTAGGAAGGAGATGAGGAGGAATTTCTTCAGTCAGAGGTGGTGGAAACTGTAGAATTCATTGCCACAGAAGGCTGTGGAGGCCAAGTCAGTGGATATTTCTAAGGCGGAGATAGAGTTTTTTACTAGTACAGGTGTCATGGGTTATGGGGAAATGGCAGGAGAATGGGGTTAGGAGGGAGAGATAGATCGGCCATGATTCCATGGTGGAGTAGAACTGATGGGCCGAATGGCCAAATTCTGCTTCTATCACTTATGAACATGAGCATCCTGTACAGTGTCAGTTGGAATTCCTGGAGGGAGGAACACTAGATTGGGATGGCACGGTGGAGCAGCGGTAGAGTTGCTGCCTCACAGCGCCAGAGACTCGGGTTGAACCCGACTACGGGTGCTGTCTGTACAGAGTTTGTACATTCTCCCATGGTTTGTACATTCTCACCAAGGTCTTCAATTTCCTCCCACCCTCCAAAGACGTGCAGGTTTGTAGGTCAATTGGCTTGGCGTAAACGTAAATCGTCTCTAGTGCGTGTAGGATAGCGTTAGTTGCGGGGATCACTGGTCGGCGCGGACTCGGTGTTGGCCGAAGGCCTGTTTCCGCGCTGTATCTCCAACCGAAACAAAAAATGAAAACGAGATGTGACCTTCTGACGCACAACTTAGATGGAGGCCAAGGCGAGAATTGTCAATCACTTGCCTGTTTAGCGGTTTGATCCAGAAACGTCCTGTTCATTTCACGGTGCTTTAATACAAATAAACAGATTCTAAAGGAATTTTGCATTGCCTGCGATTTGCCAATCTGTTTACGAATGCAGGCTACCACACATTCCCCACTGGGAAGATTACAAGTGTAGCATGAGTTTCTGCGCTGTGTTATAGCATTATGCAGGCACGCTCATAGATTGCATGCTATTAAAGTGAAATGAACAGCTCCTAAATGCTTTATTTGCTGGCACTCGTGGATGTTGTTCACAGCGTACAGCTTGTTATTAACATAGTCCAGCGTTAATGTGGCTGGGTTTCTGGTTTGGTCTGGACTAACAATTAGTGGGGCAGGTTTACATCTCTTAGCCGAGGCACAGGAGACCGCAGATGCAGGAATCTGGGGCGGCACGGTGGCACAGCGGGTAGAGCTGCTGCCTCACAGCGCCAGAGACCCGGGTTCGATCCCGACCACGGGCGCTTGTCTGTACGTTCTCCCCGAACTCTGCGGCACTGCAAATGGTTGTTTGGGGGGATTTTGGTTGAAGTAAAATGCAGTGCAAATGGTTGTTTTGGGGTGGGGGGGGGGGGGGGTTGGGTTGAAGTAAAAAGGCAATGCAAATGGTTGTTGTTTTTTTTGGGGGGTTAAAGTGAAAAGGCAGTGCAAATGGTTGTTTGGGGGGATTTTGGGTTGAAGTAAAAAGGCAGTGCAAATGGTTGGGTGACATTTTTACTTCAACCCAAAACCCCCCCAAACAACCATTTGCACTGCCTTTTTACTTCAACCAACCCCTCCCCCCCAAACAACCATTTACACTGCCTTTTTACTTCAACCCAAAAAAAAACCAAACAACCATTTGCACTGCCTTTTTACTTCAACCAACCCCCCCCAAACAACCATTTGCACTGCCTTTTACTTCAACCAACCCCCCCCCAAACAACCATTTGCACTGCCTTTTTACTTCAACCAACCCCCCCCCCAAACAACCATTTGCACTGCCTTTTTACTTCAACCCAATAAACCCCCAAACAACCATTTGGATTTGAATTTGGTGGCCTTGCACTCTGCTTGAAATGGAATTTCAAGGAATAGCCGTGAGTCAACTGCCAGCCCACCAGCCGTGAGTGAGCTGCCAGCACATCAGGCTTGAGGACTGAGCTGCCACCCCAAGAATCCATTTGGCCCACAATGTCCATACTAGCCCTCTGGAGACCAGTAGTCCCATACCAGCTCTCCAGAAAGCCCCCCCCCCCCCCCACTGGCCACCAATATTGGGAATTGGTGGAGAGGTGGAATATTGCCGTCGGGGAACCAGCCCTCCCGTGTGAACATGGAACACAACGGGTCCCACTTAGTCTAGTTTATATATATATCTACACCTGCATACATACACACGCACTTATGTATTGGAATGGTTATTTGTGTTGATTTTGTTATTAGAATTGGTACTGGTATCCTATGTATATATATTCAGGCATTCATATATTATGCTCATATATGTATATTTATATGCTCTGAATGCCTGGAAAATAGTTGATATCCTTGCAATCTTATTAGGGGAAGCCTTGCCCAAAAATACCTGGTCTGCCCATTCCTCCAGTACTTTGTGTTCAGCTGTGTGTTCACATTCCCTTCCTCTCCCACAGCTGCATGGCACCCGGGCTAGAGGTATTAACTACCTCTGAAGGCTGGCGGTTCATGTGCAAAGTACTATTGATACAGAGTCATCATATATCATAACAAGTACTTTAATTAGAATACATACAGAGAACATCGAAATGAGTACTGTCGGCTTCAGAGTCGTAAGTTGAACTAACTAACATAGCTGCCCGCATGCCACCAGGTGGTAGTGTGGAAACCTGACATGGATTATGGATCAGGTGAGCAGCAAAACCAGACACGGATCAAATCAGCAATACTGTTTGATCTACAGTTTAACTCAGGAACTGTAGATCAAACAGTATTGTTGGGTTTGTGTTTAGCTGAGGTCTGGTCATTTTAATGTTGTACGAAGGGACTGCAGATGCCGGTTAAACCGAAGATGGACGCAAATAATATTCAAGAGAGAGTTGGATATAGCACTTGGGCTAACGGTATCAGGGGATATGGGGAGAAGGCAGGAACGGGTTACTGATTCTGGATGATCAGCCATGACCACAGTGAATGGCGGTGCTGGCTCGGAGGGCCGAATGGCCTACTCCTGCGCCTATTGTCTATGTTTCTAAAAATGCTGGAGTAACTGAGCGGGACAGGATGCGTCTCTGGAGAGAAGCAGAGTCTGGAGAAGGGTCTCGACCCGAAACGTCACCCATTCCTTCCCTCCAGAGATGCTGCCTGTCCCGCTGAGTTACTCCAGCTTTTTGGTGTGTGTCTCTCTCTCTAGGCCGTTTTAACAAGGGTCAGGTCCACCAGAACGGAGAAATGGGTTTTGGCAGGATGAATGAATGGGCTGGGCCGGGCCGGGCCTATCATGGATTGTGTCCCTGAGGATTTAATAGCAACATACCCGCAGAGTACATGACATCCCACCAAACCATCTGGTAGTTAGCAGCGGTTTCTAGAGTGCCGTCGCAGAGCAGAGCAACAGGGTTGTTCACCAGTCCCCGTCCCGGTAAGATCTCTTCAAATTGACCGATGTATCGAAACATAGCCAATAGACAATAGACAATAGGTGCAGGAGTAGGCCATTCGGCCCTTCGAGCCAGCACCGCCATTCAATGTGATCATGGCTGATCATCCCCCAATCAGTACCCCGTTCCTGCCTTCTCCCCATATCCCCTGACTCCGCTATTTTTAAGAGCCCTATCTAGCTCTCTCTTGAAAGTATCCAGAGACCTGCCTCCACCGCCCTCTGAGGCAGAGAATTTCACAGACTCACCACTCTCTGTGAGAAAAAGTGTTTCCTCGTCTCCGTTTCTAAATGGCTTACTCCTTAATCTTAAACTGTGTGGCCCCTGGTTCTGGACTCCCCAACATCAGGAACATGTTTCCTGCCTCTAGGGTGTCCAAACCCTTAACAATCTTATATGTTTCATGAGATGCCCTCTTATCCTTCTAAACTTCAGAGTGTACAAGCCCAGCCGCTCCATTCTCTCATCATATGATAAGTCCCGCCGTCCCGGGAATTAACCTTGTAAACCTTACGCTGCACTCCCTCAATAGCAAGAATGTCCTTCCCCAAATTAGGGGACCAAAACTGCACCAAAAATACTCCAGGTCAAGTCAAGTCACGTTTATTTATATAGCACATTTAAAAAACAACTCTCGTTGGCCAAAGTGGGCTTTACATTTGTTATAAGAGGACGTCAGGAAAGGCTTGGGAATATAGATAAGTCTTTAGTCTTGACTTAAAAGAGTCGATGGAGGGGGCAGTTCTGATGGGGAAGGGGGATACTGTTCCACAGTCTAGGGGCTGCAACTGCAAAGGCGCGGTCGCCCCTGAGCTTATGCTAGACCGTGGGATATTCAGCAACCCCAAGTCGGCCGATCTGAGGGGCCTGGAGGTGGAGTGGTGGGTGAGAAGAGTTTTTATGTAGGTGGGGGCAAGCCCATTGAGGGCTTTGTAGACATGGAGGAGGATCTTGAAGTTTATACGGAACCGCACAGGGAGCCAGTGGAGAGGGCCAGGATCGGGTGATGTGGTCCTTTTCGGGTGCCCGTCAGGAGTCTCGCTGCGGCGTTTTGACCAGTTGCAGGCGGGACAGGGAAGATTGTCTGATGCCAGTGTAAAGGGAGTTGCAGTAATCTAGGCGGGAGAAGATAAAATGTGTGGATGATCTTTTCCAGGCCCATCAAAGTGTAGGAATTGTTTTATTTTAGCTATCGTCCGAAGCTGAAAGAAGCTAGCTGTGGTCTCACCTGGCAAGTGTGGAAATCCAACAGATCGATCTACGTGGAATCGTGCCTCAACTAAACGTCAAGACATCGTCGTTAATTGATGGCTGTCGTTAAATACTTGTTGGATGATGATTCACTTGGCCGGTTCCACAGTGTTCAAGACACAAGGAGGAAAGCTTGTGTTTATTGACAGAGCCCTGCTGAAGGGATGAACCAAGAGCATAAATCCTGCCCCGTTAAATGTCTTTTATTGGCATTTTGCGGAGGCCTTCGTGGGAAGGGGTGTGTGTGTGTTGGAAATCAGGTTCGATCCACGGGGAACAGAGACTAGTACAATGGGTCAGGCAGCATCATCTCTGGAGAGCAGGAACGGGTGAGTCTCCGGTGGAGATCCTTCTCAGACTGAGGGGGCGAGAGGGAGACAGAGATGTGGAAGGGCGAGGGGTGAAAACGGACGTAGATCGAGGGGAAAATGTAGATTGGATCATTGGTATCCGAGGGGAAGGTGACAATAGACAATAGGTGCTGGAGTAGGCCATTCGGCCCTTCGCGCCAGCACTGCCATTCAATGTGATCATGGGTGATCATCCCCAATCAGTACCCTGTCCCTGCCTTCTCCCCATATCCCCTGACTCCGCTATCTTTAAGAGCCTTATGTAGCTCTCTCTTGAAAGCATCCAGAGAACCTGCCTCCACCGCCCTCTGAGGCAGAGAATTCCACAGACTCACAACTCTCTGTGTGAAAAAGTGTTTCCTCATCTCCATTCTAATAAGGTTTAAGACCCCTTATTCTTAAACTGTGGCCCCTGGTTCTGGACTCCCCCAACATCGGGAACATGTTTCCTGCCTTTAGCGTGTCCAAACACTTAATAATTTTACATTTCAATTAGATTCCCTCTCATCCTTCTAAACTCCAGAGTGTACAAGCCCAGCCGCTCCATTCTCTCAGCATATGACAGTCCCGCCATCCGGGGAATTTACCTTGTAAACCTACGCTGCACTCCCTCAATAGCAAGAAGGTCCTTCCTCAAATTAGGGGACCAAAACTGCACACAATACTCCAGGTGTGGTCTCACCAGGGCTCTGTACAATTGCAGAAGGACCTCTTTGCTCCTATACTCAATGAGGTATACAATTGGTAAAATTTAATCAGGACCGATCATCCATTCCTTCACTCCAGAGATGCTGCCTGTCCTGCTGAGTTACTCCAGCATTTTGTGTCTATCTTCGGTGTAAATCAGCCTCTGCAGTTTCTTCCTGCACAAAGAACAGGACAGCACAGGAACAGGCCCTTCGGCCCACTTTATCTGTGCTGGCCATGATGCTAATTTAAATGGAACATTTCCTCATTTCCTCATCTCTGTCCTAAACAGTTCATCCCTCATTTCCAAGTTGGTTTGAGACTAGGAAGGCATATAAAGACACATGGAACTGAAGATGCAGAAATCTTGAGCAAAATAAATAAAGATTCCGCTCCGGCCAACAGCCACCAACGAACTAATTCCACGTTATCCCTGTTTCGCATACTTACACGCCAGGGGCAATTTACAGAAGCCAATTAATCTACAAACCCGCACGTCTTAGGAATGTGGGGGGAAACCAGGGCACCTGGAGAAAACCCACGCGGTCACAGGGAGAATGTGCAAACTCCATACAGACGGCACCCGTAGTCAGAATTGAACCCGGGTCTCTGGCGCTGTGAGGCGGCAACTCTGGCCGCTGCGCCACCGTCGCCCTCAATGATCATGAGGGGAATAGATAAGGTAGACACACGGAGTATTTTATGCAAAATAGGGGAATCAAGAACTGGTACGGTTCGGTGGGCATGCGACCAGTCACACTGAAATTCTAGGCTTGCATACCTTCCAAGGTATGCAAATAGTTGCCCATAAAGGGCACTTACAAAGTTACAAATTCCACCCCCCTTCCCCCGCTCCTGTTCCCCCTTTGTTCTCCTCCTACCACCTCCCCCCTCCCTCACAGCTCCACATTGCCTGAGCATCTTTGCATCCATCACAGAGACAGCCTCGAGAAGCCGGGATGAGTGTTTGCTGAGTGATGCTGCCCACGGTAGACCGGAGGTTTAATGCCTTTCAAACTAAGCAAGCAGAACGGCATGTCGATGCAGCCAAACGCTGTGTGGAAAGCTTCTCCTCACAGCGGGAAGAACAAGCATTGTCGGCTGGATACCTGCTGAAACTCACGGCATCAAACTCACCATTTCAATTATCTTCTCGCTCCAATTTCCGCACTAAACACTGCCTTTGTTTAAGTTACTCAGATCAAATGTCATTTGCTGAGAGAATGAAGCAACTGGGCTTGTACACTCTGGAGTTTAGAAGGATGAGAGGTGATCTCATTGAAACATATAAGATTGTTAAGGGCTTGGACACGCTGGAGGGAGGAAACATGTTTCCGATGTTGGGGGAGTCCAGAACCAGGGGCCACACACACAGTTTAAGAATAAGGGGTAAGCCATTTAGAAGGGAGACGAGGAAACACTTTTCCACACAGAGAGTTGTGAGTCTGTGGAATTCTCTGCCTCAGAGGGCGGTGGAGGCAGGTTCTCTGGATGCTTTCAAGAGAGAGTTAGATAGGGCTCTTAAAAATAACGGAGGCAGGGGATATGGGGAGAAGGCAGGAACGGGGTACTGATTGGGGATGATCAGCCATGATCACATTGAATGGCGGTGCTGGCTCGAAGGGCCGAAAGGCCTACTCCTGCACCTATTGTCTATTGTCTATTGTCTCGTCCCGGCCTATCTGGATCCAGTGGCAACACATAGTCAAGATGGCTGGCGATAGATAGGTCAGGATGCAGTGGATGGCCACCAGTGTTCTCCGTGAACATTGTGTCACCATGCTTTGCCGGGTCCACCTTCCTACCCGCTGGACCGCCAAATGGTAGTCTCCTCCACGTATTCCGTCTATGTACGCCCGAGATCCCTACCGACTCTGCAAAGGCTCTCGAATCTCCTACAGGTGCCTGAATTCATCTCACGTAGTAGGGTTTTCGTCGCTAACAGGCAGAGGAGACTTTCCACCGATTTATCCAGTCAGCATTTTCTCCTGAAGGTTAGTAAAATAAACCTCCTGCCACAGTTAATCCCTGTAATTACCAAGCAAGGGCTAAAAGGCAGGGTGAAAATAAGACAGGGACGCGAGTAAATCCATTGTCTAAAGTTCGTTGATATATTTCATGTCAAGTTAAGGGGCTCGTTAAGGATTGCCTTTCATTTTTTTTTAACCCTTGATTTATTGGCCTCAGCAGCCAGCCAGAAATTGTCACTGTGCCAGTGAACAAAAAAACAAAATGCTGGCGTGACAATTTATTTACGATACGATACGAAACAATAGAACTTTATTTATCCCAGGAGGGAAAATTGATCTGGCAACAGTCATTTAAAAGACAAAATACATGAAACATGAAATTAAATTGACGAGTGGGAAGGATTGAGGGATGTGCAAAGATTGGAGGTGGGGGTGGTGGGGGAGGAGGAAGATAAGGGTCTGTCCCACTTGGGCGACCTAATCCGCGAATTAAGAAGAGTGTCTTCGACCTTCAAGCTCGAGGGCACTCGCCTGGAAAGCCTCGAGCTGGATCGACCGTCCGCGTTGAAACCGCGAGCTGGATCGACCGCACACACACACACACACACACGCA
>JAXLNO010005459.1:17500-55580 GCA_038087875.1 Malacoraja senta
CTTCAGACTTTCTGAAAGTGCAGCAGGCTCGTCAGAGTGAGGCCCAGAGGACCAACACCTCATATTTGGCTTGGGCAACTTACACTCCAGCGGTATGAACATTGACTTCTCTAACTTCAAGTAACCCTTGCTTTCCCTCTCTCTCCATCCCTTCCCCCTTCCCAGTTCTCCGACCAGTCTGACTGTCCTCGATTACATTTTATCTCTGTTACCTTCTCCCAGCTAACCATGATCTATTCTACATGTTCCCTGATCCCCATCCCCTTTGTCTCGTTTTCACACCTTGCACTTCCTTGGATGGTTTCAAGAGAGAGCTTGATAGGGCTCTTAAAGATAGTGTAGTCAGGGGATATGGGGTGAAGGCAGGAATGGGGTACTGATTGTGGATGATCAGCCATGATCACATTGAATGGCGGTGTTGGCTCGAAGGGCCGAATGGCCTACTCCTGCACCTATTGTCACCCTGACTCTCAGTGTGAAGAAGGGTCTCGACCCGAAACATCACCCACTCCTTCCCTCCAGAGATGCTGCCTGTCCCGTTGAGTTAAGGGGCTGTCCCACTTTACGAGCTAATTCAAGAGCTCTCCCGAGTTTAAAAAAAAAATCAAACTCGTGGTCAGCACGTAGAATGTACGTAGCGGGTACGTCGGAGCTCGGGGATGTCTCTTAGCGGCTCGTAACGCTAACGGCAGGTACTCGGGAAACGCGGTAAGCTCGTGAAGACTGGTGAAGATTTTTTCAACATGTTGAAAAATGTCCACGAGAGCCCCGAGTACCTACGAGCGGCTATTACCATAATTCTCCAAGTTCGAATCAGGGGAAATGCGGGAGAACTCTTGAATTAGCTGGTACAGTGGGACAGCCCCGATACTCCAGTTTTTTTGTGTCTACCTTCGGTTTAAACCAGCATCTGCAGTTCCTTCCCACACAAGAGAGAAACTACCTTTGCTTCTTCCACAGTTTGCGTTTTTTTAATTTGCCTCCAATTTATTTTGGTGGAACAAATGGCAATGGAGCCGCAGATTTGATTTACAAGTGGCGCCGGTGCTTTCCGCATGGCCTTCAAGTGCTAAGTTCAATTGTGAACGCTGAATATAAAAATCCAGAGCACTGCTCAAGTTAGGGCTGGCTTTGGAAAAAGACGACAGTTCCCACAGTGAAGATGTGGATTACTGAAATGTCCGAGACGTTACATTTAGAATTTAAAATTTGGCTTGTTTTGGCTGATAAAGTAGACCAATTTTACAAAACATGGTCACTTTCACTGAATTTCACTGAACACAAATTTAAAACCGAAGCTTGGGATGGGTGAGCAGGGGGGGGGAAGGACAGTGGGGCATATCTCCGTTTTTTTTGCTTCTCTTTCTCTTTTTTCTTCTCGCACTTCTTTGGTAGTTCAGGGGTCTTTTCTTCTCTCTTTTATGCATCTTTCTTCTTTTCCTTCATTCTTTCCTTTTTTCTCTTTCTGTCGATTTATGTATCATTTTATTCTTCTCGATTTACGTATCAATTTATAAAATGATAAAAATGAAGCCGCACGAAAATTGTATAACTCTCATGCCGATTGCTTTCTTCTTGAACAATTGCTTCTAATAAAATAAACATATTAAACAAAAAGTTAGCGCTGGCTTGAGGCAGCAAAATATCATTCTTGTGATCATTAGTCTTTAGATATTAGAGACGCAGTGCCGGAAAAAGGCCTTCGGCCCATCGGGTCCGCGCAGACCATCGGTCACCCCGTACACTAGCGCTATCCTACACACTGGGGGACAATTTACAATTGACAGCAGCCGATTAACCTGCAAAGCTGTCTGGGTGCTGTCTGTACACGGTAAATGGTAGCGAATTGAGGAATGCAGTTGAACAGAGGGATCTAGGAATAACTGTGCATAGTTCCCTGAAGGTGGAATCTCATGTAGATAGGGTGGTAAAGAAAGCTTTTGGTGTGCTGGCCTTTATAAATCAGAGCATTGAATATAGAAGTTGGGATGTAATGTTAAAATTGTACAAGGCATTGGTGAGGCCAGTTCTGGAGTATGGAGTACAATTCTGGTCGCCAAATTATAGGAAAGATGTCAACAAAATAGAGAGAGTACAGAGGAGATTTACTAGAATGTTGCCTGGGTTTCAGCAACTAAGTTACAGAGAAAGGTTGAACAAGTTAGGTCTTTATTCTTTGGAGCGCGGAGGGTTAAGAGGGGACTTGATAGAGGTCTTTAAAATTATGAGCGGGTTAGACAGAGTGGACGTGGATAAGCTTTTCCCATTGAGAGTAGGGAAGATTCAAACAAGGGGACATGACTTGAGAATTAAGGGACAGAAGTTTAGGGGGAACATTAGGGGGAACTTCTTTACTCAGAGAGTGGTAGCTGTGTGGAATGAGCTTCCAGTGGAAGTGGTGGAGGCAGGTTCGATGTTATCCTTTAAAAATAGATTGGATGGGTATATGGACGGGAAAGGAATGGAGGGTTATGGTCTGAGTGCAGGTAGATGGGACCAGGAGGAAGTATTTGTTTTTAATTTTTAAAAAAAAAATTAAAAAAAATGTTCGGCACGGACTAGAAGGGCCGAGATGGCCTGTTTCCGTTCTGTTATGGTTATATGGTTATATGGTTATATGTACGGAGTCTGCACGTTCTGCCCGTGATCGCGTGGGTTTCCCCCGGGCGCTCCGGTTTCCTCCCGCACTCCAAAGACGCGCAGGTCTTGTGAATTGCACCTGTGTGTGTGTGGGTAGGATAGTGCTAGTGTACGGGGTGATCGCTGGTCGGCGCGGACTCGGTGGGCCGAAGGGGCTGTTTCCGCGCTGTATCTCTAAACTAAACTAAATGTTGGAGTGTGGGAGGAAACCGGAACACCCGGAGACGTGTGGGTTTGTAGGTCCATTAGGCCTCTGTAAATTGTCCATCATCTGTAGCTCAGTTTAGGTTAGAGATACAGTGCGGAAACAGACCCTTCAGTCCACCGAGTCTGGCCTGACCAGCGATCCCCACACACAAGCACTATCCTACACACACTGGGGACAATTTCCAATCTTTACAGAGGCCTATTAGCCTGTGGGAGGAAACCGGAACACCCGGAGAAAACCCTCGCGGTCACGGGGAGAGCGTGCAAACTCCATACAGACAGCACCCGTAGTCGGGATCGAAGCAGTATCAGGATCTGGATCCAGGAATGTGTAGGTTAACCTATGATGAGCGTTTGTCGGCACTGGGCCTGTACTCGCTGGAGTTTTGGTTGAGGGGAGGACCTCATTGAAACTTACAGTATAATGAAAGGCCTGGATAGCGTGGATGTGGAGAGCATAGAAACATAGAAACATAGAAAATAGGTGCAGGAGTAGGCCAATCGGCCCTTCGAGCCTGCACCGCCATTCAATATGATCATGGCTGATCATCCAACTCAGTATCCTGTACCTGCCTTCTTTCCATACCCCCTGATCCCTTTAGCCACAAGGGCCACATCTAACTCCCTCTTAAATATAGCCAATGAACTGGCCTCAACTACCTTCTGTGGCAGAGAATTCCACAGATTCACCACTCTCTGTGTGAAAAATGATTTTCTCGTCTCGGTCCTAAAAGACTTCCCCCTTATCCTTAAAATGTTTCCACTATGGGAAGAGTCTCGGACCAGAGGTCGTAGCCTCAGAATTAAAGGGCCCTCTTTTAGAAAGGAGGTGAGGAGGAACGTATTTAGCCAGAGGGTAGTTAATCTGTGGAACTCATTGCCACAGAGGGCTGTGGAGGCCACGTCAGTGGATATTTTTAGGCAGAGATAGATAGATTATTCAGCATTTTTGTCTACCTTCGATTTTCCAGCATCTGCAGTTCCTTCTTAAACAACTAGATAGATTCTTGATTGGAACGGGTGTCAGGGGGTTATGGGGAGAAGGCAGGCGTATGGGGTTAGGAGGAAGAGAAAGATCAGCCATGATTGAACTGCATTTCGTTGTCTCTGTACTGTACACTGCACAATGACAATAAAGTTGAATCTGGATCTGAATCTGAATGGCGGAGTAGACTTGATGGGCCGAATGGCCTAATTCTACTCCTATCACTTATGACCTACAGCAGCAGCGTCGCCAACCCGGAGCATGCGCCCCTTTTTAGGGCGGGCATCTACGGATGTCAAACCGTATGGCATCACCCTGCTGCAGGCTTCTGCTGCCTCAAACGCAAGAGGAAGAAGGCTTATGACCTTATGACCGAACCTGGGTCTGTGGCGCTGTGAGGCAGCAACTCTACCGCTGCGCCCTAAGGCTTGTGATATGATGGCACATCAGACAAGCAACCATCTTACTGCCTCTCTAACTGTGTGAAGGTAGAGCCTAACATGCTTTGACAGTTCCATGCAGACAGCGCCTGGACTCTTAAGAAACAGATGTACCTCTATAACAGCTATCACATTATTACTGTGTCGTTAGCATTTGGCCGCCAGTAGAACACACATGGGCCCCTGCTGCAAGGCAAAACTACACAGGGGCGGCACGACGGCACTGCGGTAGAGTCGCTGCCTCACAGCGCCACAGACCCGGGTTCGAACCCGTCTACGGGTGCCGTCTCTACGGAGTTTTACCTTCTTCCCGCGACCGCGTGGGTTTACTCCGGGTACTCCTGCTTCCTCCCCCACTCCAAAGGCGTGCAGGCGTGTAGGTTAATTGGCTTGGTATAAATGTACAAATTGTCCCCAGTGCGTGTAGGACAGTGTTAATACGCGGGTTAATACGCGGGGATCGCTGGTCGGCGCGGACACGGTGGGCCGAAGGGCCTCTTTCCTTGCTGTATCTCTAAACTAAATAAACAAAACTAAAAGTAGGGACTGCCAATAAAAACAAAGGGAGCAGCGGTAGAGTTGCTGCCTCATGGCGCCAGAGACCCGGGTTCCATCCCGACTACGGGTGCTGTCTGTACGGAGTTTGTACCTTCTCCCCGTGATCGCGTGGGTTTTCGTCGAGATGTTCGGTTTCCTCCCCCACTCCAAAGACGTACAGGTTTGTAGGTTAATTAGCTTGGTGTAAATGTAAAAATCGTCCCTAGTGCGTGTAGGATGGTGTTAATATGCAGTGGTCGCTGGTCGGTGTGGACTCGGTGGGCCAAAGGCCCTGCTTCCGCGCTGTACCTGTAAACCAAACTAAACTAAACTAATCCTTTCAAGTCTGACTTGCTACACATGGACGCCAACCACCGGTCCTCGATTTAAGAAAAACAGCCTGAATATTATTTAAAAAACATCATGGTGCTGTGTGAAAAATATTGCAATAATGCCACATAGTCACATTTCCAATCGATTCACAATCTGCAATTAGACGTCTGAATTTTCAAATTAGATACCAACGTTTTGTAGGTTAAAGGATCTTAGTTCTTTGTAACTAATTTGAGTTTAGGAGCAAGGAGGCCCTACTGCAGTAGTACAAGCCCCTGGTGAGACCGCACCTGGAGTATTGTGTGCAGTGTTGGTCTCCTAATTCGAGGAAGGACATTATTGCAGCGTAGGTTCACCAGGTTAATTCCCGGGATGGCGGGACTGACATATGATGAAAGAATGGTTCGACTGGGCTTGTATTCACTAGAGTTTAGAAGGATGAGAGGGAATCTTATAGAAACATATTAAATTGTTAAGGGATTGGACAGGCTTGATGCAGGAAAAATGTTCCCCATGTTGGGGGAGTCCATAACCAGGGGTCATAGTTTAAGAATAAGGGGAGGCCATTTTGGACTGAGATGAGGAAAAACGTTTTCACCCAGAGAGTTGTGAATCTGTGGAATTCTCTGCCACAGAAGGCAGTGGAGGCTGGATGTTTTCAAGAGAGAGTTAGATATAACTCTTAGGGCTAACGGAATCAAGGGATATGGGGAGAAAGCAGGAACGGGGTACTGATTTTGGATGATCAGCCATGATCATATTGAATGGCGGTGCTGGCTCGAGGAGCCGGATATCCTATTCCTGCACCTGTTTTTTCTATGTTTCTAATGCAGAGAAGATTTGAAATTAAGACTAGTGTATGGAAATTCCATCAATATTTTAACAGGAGCCTGTGAATTCATACAGAGCTGAGAATGTCACTCCTATTTAGCCACCTGGGTCTATGTCTAGGAAGCAAAGAAGGTGCTCGTCAATGCACACCGCAAAGTGTTGTCAAGCCAGTCAGATAAGTGACTCTGGCGACTCAGGGAGGTGCAGATGCTGGAATCTAGTGTGGAACACATGTTGAAGAAGGGTCTCGAGCCGAAACGTCACCCATTCCATCTCTCCAGAGATGCTGTCTGTCCCGCTGAATTACTGCAGCTTTTTTGTGTCGATCTCCGGACTGTAAATGTTTGCCAAGGCATGAAGTTGGATTTTAAACATTTCCGTTGAGTCCCGCCCAGCTAATTACAGCTGCATTGCTGCTTGGCCCAAAGCAATCAGGGCCTGCCAAGCAGGCTTTGAACCTGGGCCAGAACTGGGCTAATCCTCGTGGCGATCGGGAGAGCAGTGAGCGGAGTTGAGGGAGGCAGCTGTTTGATCCTTCCCGCACCAGCTGCAAAGTTTCACAATTAAAAATCCTGACGCTGATTTGATTTATAAAGCTGTGTTAGCCCTCCAGCAGCTGACAAGAGGCGGGGGGAGGGGGAATAATTCCTTCTCTCGCCGCCAATCTTTGGCCTTGGATCCGTCATTCATTTTCATTCATTCATTATCGTTGAATACATCAGCGACGCAGTGGTGCTGGTTTCCGACGGGAATGGTGACGGACGTCCCACACATCTCTGTCCTCCAGTTCCTGCGGACTTCTGCCGCTGGAGGTATAGGATGTTGGTGTGTGTGTTTTATCATCGTTCCTTACAATGCCGTGTACGACAGTGATCGCAACTTCTACTGAAGTGTGGATGGCCGTTGGCTCGCTGGAAGCTCATCCGCCCTTTGACAGGTCTTGTTTTTGGTCCTGCTGGGGGTCCACAGCCCCCTCCTCACCTGGCAAACCAGGTGGGGGAGACGGTTTAGTCGCCGACTATCCGACCATGGAGCAGGTAGCACGGGATTACATGTTACCCGTGGCGGGGGTGAACTCCCCCCGACCTGGCCTTGGATCCCCTTCCATTTAAGACTTGGCAATGCCGAGGTAGAGATGGTTGAAATCTCCAATTCCTCGGAGTCGATATCGTAGAGTCATAGAGTGATACAGCGTGGAAACAAGCCCTTCGGCCCAACTTTGCCCACACTGGCCAACATGTCCCAGCTACACTAGCCCCACTTGCCTGCGCTTGGTCCATATGCCTCCAAACCTGTCCTATCCATGTACCTGTCCAGCTGTTTTTTAAACGTAGAGATAGTCCCAGCCTCAATTACCTCCTCTGACAGCTCGTTCCATATACCCACCACCCTTAGTGTGAAAACGTTACCCCTCAGATTCCTATTAAATCTTTTCACCTTCACCTTAAACCTATGTCCTCTGGTCCTCGATTCCCCTACTCTGGGCAAGAGACTCTGTGCATCTACCCGATCTATTCCTCTCATGATTTTATACACTTTTATTTTATACGTCCAATGTTTGGTCTTGGATCCCTTCCATGGAAGTCATGGCAGTGACGAGGTAGAGATGGTTGAAACTTCGAATTCCTCGCAGTCTATATCACCAACAACTTCTCCTGGACCTCCCATTGTGAAGCAACGACCAAGAAAGCTACTCCAACTCCTCTACTTCGTCGGAAGCCTTAGGAAGTTCGGCATGTCCCCTACAACTCCCACCAACTTCTACAGATGCGTCCGTAGAAAGCAGTTTATCGGGATGCATCACAGCTTGTTTTGGGAACAGCTCCATCCAAGATTACTGCGACTTGTGGACGCAGCCCAGACCATTGCGCAAACCAACCTCCCTTCCATCGACTCCATCTACACCTCACGCTGCCTCGACAAGGCCAGCAGCTTCATCAAGGACCAGACGCACCCTGGCCACTCTCTCTTCTCCCCTCTCCCATCGGGCCTAAGGTACAGAAGTGTGAAAACGCACACCTCCAGATTCTTCCCAGCTGTTATCAGGCAACTGAACCATCCTACCACAACCAGGGAGCAGTGCTGAAATACTATCTACCTCATTGGTGACCCTCGGACTATCCTTGATCGGACGTTACTGGCTTCACCTTGCACTAAACATTATTCCCTTATCATGTATCTGTACACTGTAAATGGCTCGATTGTAATCATGTATTGTCAGATTCACCCACCCTCTGACTAAAGAGATTCCTTCGATGCAGGAGCATGGAAAGATAGATCAGCCACGATTGAGTTAAATGAAGCATGGATAGAGTGGATGTGGAGAGACTGGAGGTCACAGGCTCAATGTAAAAGGACATTCCTTTAGGAAGGAAATTAGGAGGAATTTCTTTAGTCTTTTGAGGGTGGTGAATCTGTGGAATCCAGGTGGAGGCCAAGTCAATGGATATTTTTAATGCAGAGATAGATAGATAGATAGATAGATAGATAGATAGGTAGATAGGTAGATAGGTAGTGTTTAAGGAGGAACTGCAGATGCTGGAAAATCGAAGGTAGACAAAAGTGCTGGAGAAACTCAGCGGGTGCAGCAGCATCTATGGAGCAAAGGAAATAGGCAACGTTTCGGGCCGAAACGTTGCCTATTTCCTTCGCTCCATAGATGCTGCTGCACCTGCTGAGTTTCTCCAGCATTTTTGCCTACCTTAGACGGATAGACGGATAGAGGGATAGAGGGATAGAGGAATAGAGGGATAGAGGGATAGAGGGATAGAGGGATGGAGGGATGGAGGGATGGAGGGATGGAGGGATGGAGGGATGGAGGGATGGAGGGATAGAGGGATAGAGGGATAGAGGGATAGAGGGATAGAGGGATAGAGGGATAGATAGATAGACAGATAGATAGATAGATAGATAGATAGATTCGTGATTGGTACGGGTGTCGGGAGTTATGGGGAGAAGGCAGGAGAATGGGGTTGAGAGGGAAAGATAGACCCTACAACATCACCCATTCCTTCTCTCCAGAAATGCTGCCTGTCCCGCTGAGTTACTCCAGCTTTTTTGTGTCTATCTCAGTCATTATTTTAAATGGCGGAGTAGACTTGATGGGCCGAACGGCCCGATTCTGCTCCTATCACATATGAATTTACGGCTCGGATCTAACGCTAAACGATGGTTCATTTATTCCCACTCGATGCTCTCCATCTGTTAAACCAGCTCTCTGTCTGCATCATTATGTTATCTCATTCTGTGTTCTCGGACCATGCCGACTAACCAACTCTAACTAAACCCCCCCCATAAAACCCCAAACACCTAACGTTCACTGCATCTCCCTTATCTATTCCACCAGTCTATCGGAACTTTGGTAGATTAGTCAAACATTGATTTACCTCTCATAAATCTGCATTAATTCCACGTTATCCTGTTATGTTTCTCAAGCTGTTCTGCTTTTCATCTGTCGTTGTAGACTTCAGCGTTTTCCCAACCGTTGGTGTCGGGCCAACAGGTAGAGGTGTATCTTTCTGTTTTACTGATTGTATACCTCGTTGTCACCTTCCCCTCAGCGAATGATGAAACGCAGACTGGACGATCGTTTCGCGGAAAAAACCTTCACTCAGTCCGCCCTGAACCTATCTGATCTTCCTGGTTGCTGGACATTTAATTCTCATTCCCATTCCTACACAGGCCTTTCTGTCCTAGGCCTCCTCCGTTGTCAGAGTGAGGCTAAACGCAAATTGGAGGAACAACGTGTCATATTCCGCTTGGGCAGCTTACAGCCCAGTGGTATGAATATTGATTTCTATCACTTCAGGTAGCCCCGGCATTCCCTCTCTCTCTATCCCTACCCCACCCAGGTCTTGTTTTCACCCAAGAAACAGCTATTAATGGCCTGTTTCATTTGTCATTGTTACTTTTATGCACATCTTTCATTCATTGTTCTTTATCTCTCTGCATCATCATCTGTATCTCTCGTTTTCCTTATCGCCAACCAGTCTGAAGAAGGGTCTCGACCCGACATGTCACCCATTCCTTCTCTCCAGAGATGCTGCCTGTCCCGCTGAGTTACTCCAGCATTTTGTGTCTATCTTCGGTGTAAATCAGCATTAGATTATACCTTTAATAATCCTTTGCAGGAAATTACAATGCCACGACAGCTTCAAGACAGACATAACACCACAGATAGCTTCCATACTTAACAAGTTAAAATACAAGTTAAAATACAAGTTAAAATACAATTAATTTTTAAAAAAGTGCAGTTATTTATGCGCATTATATAACCTTATCGCAGCTGGTAAACAGGACTTCCTATGTCTCTCCATTTTGCACATTGGTGCAATCAGTCTCTGACTGAAGCTGCTGCTCTTGATCACCTTCAGGGCATGGAGTGGGTGAGTGGGTTGGTCATTATAGAACCCAGTTTTTTCAGGGTTCTGGCCTCTGCCAACTGCTGGACCGTTCGTTGCTCAGTCCCGACCACTGAGCCGGCCTTCCTGATCAGTTTGTCCAGTCTGTTTTTGTCCGCTATGCGAGCGCCATCTGCAGTTCCTTCCCACACAATATTCATACCACTTGGTATAAGCTGCCCAAGCGAAATACTAGGTGCTGTTCCTCCAATTTGCATGTGGCCTCAGTCTGACAGTGGAGGAGGCCAAGGACAGCGAGTCAGTTAGCTCAGTGGTGAACTATTAAAACCCCTGTCCCACGGTACGAGTTCATTCCAAGAGCGAGCTCTCCCGAGTTTGCCCTGATTCAAACTCGGAGATTTACGGTAATGGCCGCTCGTCGGTACTCGGGGCTCTCGTGGACATTTTTCAACATGTTGAAAAATCTTCCCGAGTCTTCCCGTGCTTACCTGCCGTTAGCGAGTCTTCCCGAGTACCTGCCGTTAGCGCTAAGAGACGTCCCCGAGCTCCGACGTACCCGCTACGTTCATTCTCCGTGCTTACCACGAGTTTGATTTTTTTTTAAACTCGGGAGAGCTCTTGGAATGAACTCGTACCGTGGGACAGGGCTATTAGGAAGATGGTCACAAAATGCTGGAGTAACTCAGTGGGACGGCAGCATCTCTGGAGAGAAGGAATGGGAGCTGCCTGATCCCCTGAGTTACTCCAGCATTTTGGTGTCTACAATTGTCCCGAGTGTGTGTAGGATAGTGTTAACTTGCGGGGATCGCCGGTCGGTGCGGGCTCGGTGGGCCTGTTTCCGCGCTGTATCTCTAAACTACACTAAACTAAAGTGGAAAGTAAAGTCTAACTACTCAAGCCTTCAGTACACTTTTTCTGACGCATACTTCCTGCAGCATCTTGTTCTCATTAAGTCACGACGAGGGCTGAGATCATTTAATTGTCACATGTACTGGGAGAAGATCAATGGAATTCTTACTTGCTGTAGCTTCTGAAGCACATTAAACGCCACCACACAGAAGATAAATCTACAATAAATCACCAGTTAATTTAGATAAACCAGACTCCAGGTCCTTGATTGCCTCAAAGATTTTGCGGCCCCTTCCATGCATAAAGATGCAGACTAATTATGGAATTCCTCTGCCGTTGCCTTAAAGGACCTGTCCCACTGTACGAGCTAATTCAAGAGCTCTCCCGAGTTAAAAAAAAAATCAAACTTGTGGTAAGCACGTAGAATGTACGTAGCGGGTAAGTCGGAGCTCGGGGACGTCTCTTAGCGGCTCGTAACGCTAACGGCAGGTACTCGGGAAACGCGGTAAGCTCTTGAAGATTTTTCAACATGTTGAAAAATGTCCACGAGAGCCCCGAGTACCTATGAGCGGCTATTACTGTAATTCTCCCAGTTCGAATCAGGGGAAACTCGGGAGAATTAGCTCGTACAGTGGGACAGCCCCATTACTTGAGTATTAGAAAGGCGCTATATAAATCCCATCCATTATTATTATTATTATTATTACTGTGCACAGTGAATTCTCGTTTCGCTGGCTTTCTATACAGGAACGGGGTACTGATTGGGGATGATCAGCCATGATCACATTGATTGGTGGTGCTGGCTAGAAGGGCCGAATAGCCTACTCCTGCACCCATTGTCTATTGTCTACAAGAGATTCACCGTGGCGGCACGGTGGAACAGCGGGTAGAGTTGCTGCCTCACAGCGCCAGAGACACGGGTTCGATCCTGACCACGGGCGCTGTCTGTACGGAGTTTGTACGTTCACCCCCGTGACCTGCGTTGGTTTTCTCCAGGGTGCTCCCGTTTCCCCCCCACACTCCAAAAGACGTACACGGTTTGATAAAATTGTATATTGTCCCTCGTGTGTGATGGATAGATAGTGTTAATGTGCGGAGATCGCTGGTTGGCGCGGAATCGGTGGGCCGAAGGGCCTGTTTCTGCGCTGTATCTCTAAACTGAACCCCACTCACCTGCCTTCTCCCCATAACCCCTGACACCCGTGCTAATCAAGAATCTATCTCCGCCTTTAAAATATCCACTGTCTTGGCCTCCACAGCCTTCCGTGGCAACGAATTCCACAGATTCACCAAGGGGCATGCAAACTCCACACACACACATGGTCAAGATTATAAATAATGATCTCCTTACTTTTATTATTTTATTTTTTACTCTCTTTTTTCTATTTTCTTTTCTTCAACTTTCTTCTTCCGCTCCTTTTTTCCCCTTTTTCACACACTATATATCTCATGTTTTTTCTATCCATTATTATCTAATTTATTTTTCTTATTCTTCTTTATTATAATAAAATTAAAAAATAAGAAGCTGGTACATAAAATGTATTATGTCAATATATATTAGGCACTTTGGTGCCATAAGATTGTTCTTACTTCTAATAAAATTAAAATATTTAAAAAAAAAAAAAAAAAAAAAAAAAGAAATTAGCCATTGTCTTGGCCTCCACAGCCTTCCGTGGCAACAAATTCCACAGATTCACCAAGGGGGAGAACTGTGTGCAAACTCCACGCACACACAAACTGTGGTTCTGGCGCCGTGAGGCAGCGGTTCTACCCGCTGCGCCACCGTGAGGAGCTGAAGGAAGCAGGAGTCCAAACAATCGGCCCAAAGACATTGATGTGTCTTCGAGAGCCGGAGATTCCAAACTTTACAAACCTCTTCCTCGGGTCTTACACGGTTTTTAATTTCTCCTGTCAGTTACGGATGAATCAGTTTTCCTCTTAGTGTTGTCGTGCCCCCAAGAAATATATTTTTCATCTGCAACTTATGCATTATTTACTGTATTTAAATGTTAACCACAACAACGATCAACGTATTCTCCAGTCAGCCACAGCCGACTCCCTTCTCTTGTTGTGGCACTGATCTTTTTCTCTTTATATTTAAGGCGCTGGTTTCACAGAGAATTACATCACTTTCGAACCCAATGTAAAACTCTCCAAGATCATCAATCAATCCCTTTCCCAAGGCTTAAAGTAAGATGTAAAATAACCCTTGTCCCTGTTTGATTCTTCAACATATTGATCTGGAAATGCATCTCATACGCGTTTTATCTTCCGTCTAAAACATTCAACCCGTGGGTTAAACTCTCCCTTGTTAAACAACTCCCCCTATTTCTCTTGTTAAGTACCGCATTCAATATTACAATTAACCCTTGACGGCTTATAAATAACTCGTAACCTGGATGAGTGTCCAAGATCAAACACTCACGTAGCGAATGGACCTCCCATACGCGAGGGGTGAATTCTCAATCTTCCAATCTACCTCTTTGCCACCCTCGTGCTTTTCCCCCCCACCCCATCCGCACTTCCTCTGTGGATGTAAAACTATATTCTGCCCTCTGTTCATGTTATCTTTTTGCTGAGCATGCTGTAATTAGAAACGTAGAAAATAGGTGCGGGAGTAGGCCATTCGGCCCTTCGAGCCAGCACCGCCATTCAATATGGTCATGGCTGATTTTCCAGAATCAGAGCCCCGTTCCTGCTTGTCCCCCATATCCCTTGATTCCGTTAGCCCTTAGAGCTAAATCTAACTCTCTCTTGAATACATCCAGTGAATCGGCCTCCACAGCCTTCTGTGGCAGAGAATTCCACAGATTCACAACTCTCTGGGTGAAAATGTTTTTCCTCATCTCAGCCCTAAATGGCCTGACCCTTATTCTTAAACTGTGTGGCCTCTGGTTCTGGACTCCCCCAACATGGGGACCATTTATATCTGGTGAGATTGCCTGCTCTTCTCTCCTTATTTACACCTGACAACCTTTTGTCCCCATATCATCTCCAACCTTTGTCACTTAGTCCACCCATTTCCAATCAACCCCCTCCCCCCCTCAGCTGTATCCACCTATCACTTAGAAAGAAAGAACTGCAGATGCGGGTAAAATCGCAGGTGAACACAAAATGCTGGAGTAACTCAGCGGTGAGGCAGCATCGGTAGTAACTCACCCGCTGAGTTACTCCAGCATTTTGTGTCTACCTTCGATTTTACCAGCATCTGCAGTTCTTTCTTCCACCTATCACTTGCCAGGCTGTGTCCTGATCCCACCTTGCTTTTATTTCCTGCACTTCCATGTGTTTATCTAAAGGTTGTTTAAACACCACGATCACCTCTGCCTCCACCCCCACCTCTGGCAGAACATTCCAGAAACCCCTCTACACTTTGTGTAAAAAAGACCTTGCACAATTCCATTAACCTTTCCCCCTCTCACCTAATAGCTATGCCCTGTAGTTTACCCTTAGTTCAGTTTGGAGATACAGCACGGAAACAGGCCTTTCGGGTCAAAAACACCGCGGAGTCGAAGCTCCAACCGGCGTGGGCCTGAAGTCCACGGGCGTCGCAGTCTCGGGGGAAGGAGCGGCCGCTCCAGACACTTCCAAGCTGCTGAGGACTTTTCCACCCGATGCAGGTGGGGCCTATAATCATCGGGCTGCCGTTGCAGCGACTGGCTGCGGTGGCCTCAAGCTGGCCCCAACCTCGGGTGGACTAGGAGGAGGAGGAGGACTGGACATTTTAGTGCCTTCCCTCACAGTAGATTCTACTGTGGGGGGATGTTCGTGTTGAATCTCTTATAGTGTGTTGTGTCATTTTTTTTCCTACCTCTTTTTATTATTTATATGGATAATTTTCTCTGTAAAGCACTTTGGCTTTTGATTGAAATTGATTGAAAAGTGCTATATAAATAAATTTACTCTACTTTACTTACTTTCGGCCCACCGAGTCTGGGCCGACCAGCGATCCACGCACACTTATCGGCCTGTCCCACTTAGGCGGTTTTTTTGGGCGACTACAGGCGACCGCCGCAAAATTTTCAACATGTTGACAAATTTTTGGCGGCAGTGGCGACAATTTTTTGCTGTCGTAGGTTGTCGCCAGGTGTCGTAGGTGAATTCCAATAAAAATAGTTCCTGGCAGTCGCCTAAAGAGTCGCCTAAGTGGGACAGGCCCATAACACTACCCTTCATGCACTGGGGACAATTTACACCAAGCCAATTAACCTACAAACCTGTACGTCTTTGGAGTGTGGGAGGAAACCGAAGATCTCGGGTCACGGGGAGAACGTACAAACTCCGTACAGACAGCACCCGTGGTCGGGATCGAACCGGGTCTCCGGCGCTGTGAGCGCTGTAAAGCCCCTGTCCCACTTAGGAGAGCTAAACAGCAACCTCTGGTGACCTTGCCCGCCACCCAAGGTTTCCATCAGGTCACCGGAGGTTTTGGTCACTCTCCCTAAATGGACGAAAGTGGTTTCCGCGTGGTCGAGGCTTCATCTAGGTTGCTGCTATTTTTCCATCGTGATTTAAAACCGGCCTCGACTAAAAATAGGTTGCCGTTTTAAAAATCTATCATTTTTTAGTCGCACGTCCAGTCGAAGCCGGTTTTCTTCATAGTCGAGGAAGGTTTTCAACATATGCGTGGGAGGTGGTAGGAGGTTGCAGGTCACCTCGACCTTGATTTTTTTTTTGGGTGGCGGGCAAGGTCACCAGAGGTTGCTGTTTAGGTCACCTAAGTGGGACAGGGGCTAAGGCAGCAACTCTACCGCTACGCCACTGTGCCGCCCAATATATTTCTTGTCATCTCCAATCAAAATGACTAAACTCCAGTTTTAAGGCTGTTATTCTTAGTTCTAGGCGCTCGGTCTAGTGAGATATTATCCTCATATGTTATCTATCATATTATCTTCCATCCTATAAATCCTCATTAGAATCTTGCATGCTGCAATAAGCTCACTTCTCGTTCTTCTAAACATGAGTGAAGATCAGCTGTGTTCAATCTTTCCAAAACAAAACCAATAATTTAGTTTAGTTTCGAAATTCGTCGTGGAAACAGGCCCTGCGGCCCAACGAGTCCGCACCGACCCCGCACACTAACACTATCCTGCGCACACTCGGGACAATTTACAATCTTTACCGAAGTCTGCAAACCTGTACGTCTTTGGCATGTGGGAGGAAACCGGAGCACCCGGGGAAAACCCACGAGGTCACAGGGAGAACGTACCAATTCCACACAGGCAGCAGCCGTAGTCAGGATCGAACCAGGGTCTCTGGCGCAGTAAGGCAGCAACTCTACCATAGCGCCACCGCGCTGCCCAATACTTGGGAATAGTAAGATTAAACGAGTACTTACCAGTTTGAAGTTTGATCTTTATTTTATGAGGAGTTACGTTGGTGATTACCTGAAGAACCCCGCCAGTGCGCCTGCGCGTCAATCTTCAAAGCAGCGGTGTGAAATCACAAAAAACAACAAACAAAGTAATATACTAGCATAATAAAACGAGTAATTCAAGAACTTCCATCTGACCTTTATGATAGATGGTTGGGCCGTGGTGGGCACGTAATCACCAACGTAACTCCTCATAAAATAAAGATCAAACTTCAAACTGGTAAGTTCTCGTTTAATCTTACTATTTTGCTTCGGAGTCACGTGAGTGACTACGTGAAGATTTTAAAGCTTTGTGATTTCATGCCGCAGACAAATCCCGGCTTCTCACTGCATTGATTGACTCGGAACGAGAAATAATCAATAATGCATTAATAATAACATTTGTACCACAAATGCAGTAATTCATTTATTTTAATAATGAAAATTAATCAGATCCCCTTTAAACCAGAGGAATTTACACAGAACTTAAAATAGTTTCTGCAAACAATCCCGCATTGACAATAGGCCGATGGTAAAACTGTTGAAACATCAACTCATTGGACCACTGCGAGAATATGGTCGACGGGGACGTCTTTCGCCCTGGCCGCCGACGTTGCTGCTGCCCTAGTCGAGTGAGACGTAAAAACATCAGTGTTAATACCAGCAGCTGTTAAGACTTCTTTTAACCATCTTGAAATAGTCTGTACTGAGACTCTTTTGTGTGGTTTCTTGTGTGTGATAAACAACCCAGTTTACGTATTTCTCAAAACCTTTGTGACCTCAATGTATTGTAACAAATATGCCTTAATACAGAGACAAGGATCATTTGGATATGCTGCTAGCACAATTTAAAATCCTGTCACACCTGGCCTACTTTGCTTTAGTAGGTCATAAATATAGAATGTAACATTATCTTCAGTTACTTCCATCCTGTCTATTTGTAATTTTTGAAATGTCTGCACTCGTTGTGCTGTCACTAATGCCATAAGCATGACCACTTTCATACTGAGTTTGGCAAAGGTAAAGACACACTTGGTGACCATTCACGAAGTAGTTTCAGAACCACACTCACATCCCAGATTGTCATGTACCTCGGCTTAGGAGGTCTGGAATTAAAAATTCCATTCATTAGTCTGGAGACAAGTGGGTGAGACCCAATTGGATTTCTTTCTGAATCCACAACCAAATATGAGGACAATGCACTTCTGGCTGAATTTATTGCACTATAACTCAAGCCTTCATCATAATAAAGTGTTGACAGAAATTCTAAAACATTTGAAATATCTGCCGTACTATATTCAACATTCTTTTGTACACAGAACTCTTCCCATTTCTTAATATAAGAAAGGTACTGTTTTTGAGTGCTCTTCCTCCAGGCTGCCGTAAGCATGTCCACAGTACGCTCAGACAGTCCTCGCCCCAGAAAAGGCCTTCTTAAAACCTGCAAATCAACAAATCCAAACGATCATATAATGAATGTTGTTCCCCTGTCACCGGGTGCAGCAGTAGATTGCTTTTTTTGGGGGACTTTCATCAAAGTCTGTGTCGTCAATTCTAATATTAAAGGATACCATGGCTGTGTAGGCCAATCTGGTACCACTAGTACCCCTGAAGCAGCATATTGCCTGATTTTAAGCAAACATTGGCTTATGAGGCAGAAAGGTGGAAATGCATATAAAAACATACCACCCCAATGTAGCGAGAAAGCATCAACCGCTACTGCTCCTGGATCTGGTTCCCATGACACATATCTCGATAGTTGATGATTTAGTCTAGATGCGAACAAGTCGATGTCTGGCATTCCAAATCTGATTATTATGTCATTGAATACCTCTCGATTTAACATCCATTCTTTATTATCATGGAACTTTCTTGACCTGGTGTCTGCTATCGTATTCAATCTACCTGGTAGATGAATAGCTGAAATCCAAATATTCTTTTCGATACACCAAGACCAAATTTGATTAGCATTTTGTCACATGACACCGACTTGATTCCACCCATATGATTAATATAGGCAACTGCTGTTGTGTTATCAATTTGAACTTGAACATGCAGATTAGTTGTGTTATAACAGTAAGCTTGGAGTCCATAGAAACATCCTAAAAGCTCCAAATAGTTAATTCCCCATGTCTGTAGTAACAATGACTCTTCCTGATTCCATCTGCCTCCGCAGCTGGATGCTAAGTCAGTTGCACCCCATCCTAGTGCACTGGCATCAGTTTGTAATACATGGAAGGTTGTTCAATCAGCACTTTGCTGAAACTGCTTGAGACATGTAGAATCCACCACTGCAGATCAGAAACAGAATTTGTTGTTAGTTGCATGGTTCTATCAAAATGACCAGCATGCATCCTCAGTGCCTGTTCTTTAATTCTCTGCAGCTGTTGATAATGTAATGGCCCGTATTGGACTGCTGGGAATGCTGCTACTAATTTTCCCAGTACTCGAGCCACCTGTCTGATTGAAGGTTTTTGCTCGTTTACCAGGGATTACTGCAATCTTCAATCAACTCCACCCTTTTTTCTCTGGGCAAAGTAATTTTCATTTGAACTGAATCAATTGTGAACCCTAAATAATCAATTGAGGTACATGGTATTAACCTAGATTTCTTTGGATGAATTAGAAGCCCCAAACTTTCAAAAGTGGATTTCACAACTGAAACAGGTGATTCTGTTGACTGTTTTGTCCTTCCTATAATCAAGACATCATCCATGTATGCCATTAGTACATGCCCCTGGCTTCTCAGCAACCCAAAATTGGTTTTAACAATTTGGTGAATATTCTGGAAGCTGAAGTTAACCCATTAGGCAGAGCTTTAAACTGCCATAACTGGTTCATCCAGGTAAATTTAAGATACTTCCTATCTTCCAAATGAACAGACACTGAATAGTATGCATCTTTTAGATCTATAATTGCCATATAACATGCTTCTGAAATAAGCTGCTTGGCAGTCACAAACATCTCCATTTTAAAATGTCTAAACTGAACAAAAGGATTCAGACTTGTCAAGTCTAGAATAATCCTCCATCCTTTTTTGATCGAGGGAATACATTTGACACAAATTGGTGGGTTTGGTAAATTGATTTTTCAATAACACCTTTTTTATATAGGTTTTCAAGTGCAGATTGAACCTCCATCACTTCTTTTTGTGCAAAGTGGAGAATTCTGCTAGGAACATGCTGGACAGGCAAATCATAATTTGGATTGAATTCAATTCGAAATCCTTGTATACTATTCAGAATTACAGGATCTGTAGTAATCTGCTTCCAATCTTTATAGAAGAGACGTAATCTGCCTCCAACTTTTGGGGGTTAATCCCGTTTGTATGTTCCCATGAGAACCAGGTCCACCTACCTCCTTAGTCATTTGAGTGCCCTGTGGTCCCTGGATTCTCCCTTGTAGTTCAAAACTACAATTCCACTAGAGGAGCTCTGCTCCTCGCGTCCGATTGCGCCAATGTGTCTGACGTAATGACGCGCAGGCGCACTGGCGGGGTTCTTCACTTAGTCACTCACGTGACTCCAAAGTAAAATCTATCTGGTGAATCATTCTTGCCCTCTCTCAATAGCAAGTTTCTCTGGAACGTCGGAGCATGAGGGGAGACTTGTTAGATGTATGTATAGTCATAAGGTCATATGTAATAGGTGAGGAATTAGGCCATTTGGCCCATCAAGTCTACTCTGCCAATCAGTCATGGCTGATCTATCTCTCCCTCCTAACCCCATTCTCCAGCCTTCTCCCCATAACCTCTGACACCCGTACTAATCAAGAATCTATCTATCTCTGCCTTAAAAATATCCACTGACTTGAATGTCCACCCCCCCCCCCCCCCCCGAATTCCTTCTTTGTTCTTGACAGCGCGCCCTCCACTGACCGCCCCCGGGACACACGCGGGCGATGGCTTTCTGACGGGCCCACCTCTCTCTCCCACACCCCTCCTCTCTCTCTGAAGCCCCTCCTCTCTCTCCCACGCCCCTCCTCTCTCTCCCACGCCCCTCCTCTCTCTCTGAAGCCCCTCCTCTCTCTCCCACGCCCCTCCTCTCTCTCCCACACCCCTCCTCTCTCTCTCTGAAGCCCCTCCACTCTCTCCCACGCCCCTCCTCTCTCTCCCCCATGCCCCTCCTCTCTCTCCGAAGCCCCTCTTCTCTCTCCGAAGCTCCTCCTCCTCTCTCTCAAGCCCCTCCTCTCTCTCCAAAGCCCCTCCTCTCTCTCCGAAGCCCCTCTTCTCTCTCTGAAGCTCCTCCTCTCTCTCTCTCAAGCCCCTCCTCTCTCTCAAGCCCCTCTCTCTCTCAAGCCCCTCCTCTCTCTCTCAAGCCCCTCCTCTCTCTCTCAAGTCCCTCCTCTCTCTCCGAAGCCCCTCCTCTCTCTCAAGCCCCTCCTCTCTCTCTCAAGCCCCTCCTCTCTCTCTCTCCAAAGCCCCTCCTCTCTCTCCGACACCCCTCCTCTCTCTCCAAAGCCCCTCCTCTCTCTCTGAAGCCCCTCCTCTCTCTCCGACACCCCTCCTCTCTCTCTCTCAAGCCCCTCCTCTCTCTCTGACGCCCCTCCTCTCTCTCAAGCCCCTCCTCTCTCTCCGACGCCCCTCCTCGCTCCGATGGCCCTCTACTCTCGCCGATGGCCCTCTCGCATGTCGTCGGCTCTCCACTCTCCCCAATGCCCCCCCCCCCTCCCTCTCTGACCGGTGGTCGGGCCTGGTCCTGCACGGTTGTGCAGCGCTCGCTGGGAGCTCCCTTCTGCCGTGCAGCCAACAGCAATAGTTAGGGTCAAGCTTCACACAGGAGAGTTGAGCCAGAGCCACTCGCGATGAGCTGGGAACTAGTAGGGGGGGTCGAGCTCCCAGACGGTGGGCAGAGGTTGTGGAGGAAGGAACTGCAGATGCTGCTTTACACCGAAGATAGACGCAAAATGCCGGAGTAACTCAGCGGGTCAGGCAGCATCTCTGGAGAGAAGGAATGGGTGATGGTGGAGAATTATTGGTCTTTATCCACAGAGTGAGGGAGATTTGGTTCTTCGAGTCTTTAGCCAATTTTGCTGAGTGGCCTGTGGTATTTAATCCTCCTTCCAATGTAGACAACAGTTGCGGGTCCTTCATTGCTGGTCGGTAATGCCAAGCACACTGGCTGGTCATGCCAGCTCTTTAGCTCTGTTTCCCAAATTTACTGATGTTAACGAACGCATATCTCAGAGGCTCAGTGAAACTAACATAGACAACTAGATTAGTGCGATTTTTTCTTTCGACTTTAGCTTTGAGAGAAGCAGAGTGGAAACAGGCCCTTTGGCCCAATGAAGATAGACGCAAAACGCTGGAGTAATTCAGCGGGACAGGCAGCATCTCTGGAGAGAAGGACAAAGGACAGAGATGAGGAAAAACTTTTTCGCACAGATACTTTCAAGCTAGATAGGGCTCTTAAAGATAGCGGAGTCAGGGGATATGGGGAGAAGGCAGGAACGGGGTACTGATTGGGGATGATCAGCCATGATCACATTGAATGGCGGTGCTGGCTCGAAGGGCCAAATGCACCTATAATCTTGTCTATTATGAATCTGTGGAATTCTCTGCCTCAGAAGGCAGTGGAGGCCAATATGCTGGATGTTTTCATGTGAGAGTTAGATTTAGCTCTTGGGGCTAACGGAATCAAGGGATATGGGGAGAAAGTAGGAATGGGGCACTGATTCTGAATGATCAGCCGTGATCATATTGAATGGCGGTGCTGGCTCGAAGGGCCGAATGGCCTGCTCCTGCACCTACTTTCTATCTTTTTTTCTATGTTTCTAAGTGACGTTTCGTGTCGAGACCCTTCTTCCGACCTGTAACGTCACCTAGTTCCTGTTCTCCAGAGATGCTGGAGATAGACACAAAATGCTGGAGTAACTCAGCGGGACAGGCAGCATCTCTGGGGGAGAAGGAATGGGTGACGTTTCGGGTCGAGACCCTTCGTCAGACGCAGAGATGCTGCCTGACCCACTGAGTTACTCCAGCGTTTTGTGTCTGCCTTCTCTCTGGAATTCTGTACTTTGAACTAAAAAAACTTTTTTTTTTAAATTTCCTTCCCCCCCCCAAACTTAAATTCCCAAATTGATTTGTAAGTACTCGAGCAGAAAAAGCGTTCTGTCAGGAGCAGTAACTGACAGCTCAGTTCAGCTCATTCGACACAGTATCGTAGAATTGCAGAACAGTGTCAAAGAACAAGCCGTCATCTTGACTTCTGTTGTTTAAAGGAACCCTTTGATCTCCCTGTCTCACCTTGTTAGAATAAGCTTTAGAATGCTTTTTAATTAAGTCCGTGGAAATAGAAATCGGGGAAACAGGATCTCACGATTAGAACAGTACAGGATCGACACAAAATGCTGGAGTAACTCAGCCGGGACAGGCTACATCTCTGGAGTCAAGGAATGGGCGATGTTTCGGGTCGAGAGGCTTCCTCGGTCTGAAGAAGGGTCTCGATCTGAAACGTCACCCATTCTTTTTCTCCAGAGATGCTGCCTGTCCCCCTGAGTTACTCCAGCTTTTTGTGTCTATGTTCGGTGTAAACCAGCATCTGCAGTTCCTTCCAACACAGTAC
This sequence comes from Malacoraja senta, assembly GCA_038087875.1. Taxonomy (NCBI): domain Eukaryota; kingdom Metazoa; phylum Chordata; class Chondrichthyes; order Rajiformes; family Rajidae; genus Malacoraja; species Malacoraja senta. Next base: position 40,600 of record JAXLNO010005459.1, read on the forward strand.
AGCACAAGAACGGGACCTTTCAGCCCGTCATGTTTGCACTGGACATAGTCATAGAGTGATACAGCGTGGAAACAGGCCCTTTGGCCCAACTTGCCCACACCGGCTAACATGTCCCAGCTACACTAGCCCCACCTGCTTGTGTTTGGTCCATATCCCTCCATGTACTGTTTCTTAAATGTTGGGATAGTCCCAGCCTCAGCTACCTCCTCTGGCAGCTTGTTCCATACACCCACAACCCTCTGTGTGAAAAAGTTACCCCTCAGATTCCTATTAAATCTTTTCCCCTTCACCTTGAACCTATGTCCTCTGGTCCTCGATTCCCCTACTCTGGGCAAGAGTATAGAAAGAGCATTGTGCTGAAATCTACTCTTATTTCTGCGCACATAATCCCATTCCCTGTACATCCACGTGCCTCTCCAGAAGCCCCTGAAATGCCACTGTTGTATCTGCCTCCACCACCACCGTTTTCACTTGATTAACTACTTTCTCCTTTTGTCTCACACCTTCTGTTTAGTTTAAGATTGACACAAAATGCTGGGGTAACTCAGCGGGACAGGCAGCATCTCTGGAGAGTAGGAATGGGTGACGTTTAGAGATACAGCGCAGAAACAGGCCCCCGCAGCCCGCCGGGTCCACGCCGACCAGCGATCCCCGCGCACTAACACTATCCCACACGCACTGGGGACAACTCACAATTTTATCGAAACCAATTAACCGACAGACCTGTGCGCCTTTGGAGTGTGGGAGGAAAACTGGAGCACCCGGAGAAAACACACGCAGGTCACGGGGAGAACGTACAAACTCCGTACAGACAGCACCCGTAGTCAGGATCGAACCCGGGTCTGTGGGGCGGTGAGGCAGCAACTCTACCGCTGCGCCACCGTGCCACACAGTGTTCGCAATAATAAACAAAGAAGGGAAGAGATTGAACTTTTTTTTCGCCTTCCATCACAGTGAGGAATGTGGAGGAGTCACTGTGGTGGATGTTTATGTTAAAATGTATTTTGTGTGTTCCGTTGCTTTTTATTTGTATGACTGACTTGGCAAATGAAATTCCTCGTATGTTACAAACCATACTTGGCTAATAAAGTATTATTGTATGGTATTGTATTGTTTTGTATCTCTGGCCTTTGTCCACCATCTGGCTATCAAACACCACCCCCCTCCCTCCAGCTGTGATGACCTTACCTGCCAGGATTAATTCTCCAGTGATGCTGCCTGATCCGCTGAGTTACTCCGGCTTAATGTGTCTGTCATCGGAATTTCAACCACAGCTCAGACCAGTGACACCTCACATGGCTTTCCGATTCCGTCTCCATGTCTCCTTGAGCATTCACTGCCCTCTTCACGCTAGTGTTTACAATAAAACCGCGCACACAGCTGCTAACCCAGATGTTTCACCGTGCAGGAAGGAACGGCAGATGCTGGTTTTTAAACCGAAGATAGACACAAAAAGCCAGAGTAACTCAGCGGGACAGGCAACGCCTCTGGAGAGAAGGAATGGGAAGACGTTCCGAGTCGAGACCCTTCTTCAGGCTGATGGACTTAGGGATAAGGGAGACGAGAGATATAGACGGCGATGCGGAGAGATAAAGAACAATGAATTAAAGATATGCAAAAAAAGTGACGCATTGTCTGGGTGTGAGTCTCCCTGGCTTTAGGCTTTGGAGTTACAGCGTGGAAACAGTTCAGTTTAGTTTATTGTCACGCTACCCAAAGCAGAATGGATTATCTTCGGAATAACGGAAGATGGCCCAGAACTAAATGTGTTTCAAAAGAAACTAATGGACTATGGGTTAATAACTGGAAAAAAGCTAATTCTAAAATTTTGGAAGAAGGCTCCAATACCAACTATAAATATGTGGACTTCAAATATGTTCGAAACATTACACCTAGAAGAGATAAGACTCCTCCTAGCAGGTAAACCAGATCACTTCCACCTGACGTGGTCTGCATTTATAGAATTATTACCAATATAGGGTGCAAAAGTACTTAAAAAAAAAATTGAGGTCAGGTAAGGGGGGATGCTAGTTGAAGAGTTGGTATGTCCCATTTACGTAATGCTCATAAAAATATTTGTTTCTCTCTTTTTCCTCTTTCTCTTTCTCTTTCTTTCCTAGGGTCTATTTCTTAACTCTTTTTCTTTTGTTTTTAATTTTGCTCTTATAGGGTCTTCGTCCTTTTTTGTTGTCACATTTTCTACACTTTCACTTTTTCCTTCACTTTCTTCTTTCTTTCAATCTTTTCTTTTTCTAGTGTAAAAAATAAATGGAGTACATTAATTGTAAGAAGACATAAGTGACGAGTACTAATGTATGTGGTTGTAATGTAATGTACTTCTAATAAATAAAAATAAAAAAAAATAAAAAAAGTTTATTGTCACGGGTACCGAGGTACAGTGAAAAGCTTTTTGTTGCGTGCTAACCAGTCAGCGAGAAGACAATACATGATTACAATCGAGCCATTCACAGTGTACAGATACATGATAAGGGAGTAACGTTTAGTGCGATCATGGATAGTCCGAGGATCTCCAATGAGGTAGATAGTAATTCTGGACTGCTCTCTGGTTGTGGTAGGATGGTTCAGTTGCCTGATAACAGCTGGGAAGAAACTGTCTCCGAATCTGGAGGTGTGTGTGTGCGTTTTCACACTTCTGTACCTTTTGCCCGATGGGAGAGGGGAGAAGAGGGAGTGGCCGGGGTGCGACTGGTCCTTGATTATGCTGCTGGCCTTGCCGAGGCATAAATGGAGTCAATAGAAGGGAGGTTGGTTTGTGTCGTGGTCTGGGCGGCGCCCACAATTCGCTGCAATTCCTTACAGTCTTGGATGGAGCTGTTCCCACTGGCCCTTCGGCCCATCGAGACTGCGCCGACCAGCAATCACCCCGTACACTGGCACTATCCTACACACACAAGGGACAATTAACTTTTTTTTTAAACCATGACTCTACGATTCTAATTCTAAACTTGAAAAATTCCTTCTGTTAATTCTGGAGGTTGTAGTTTAAACTGCAGGTGACAGAGTTTTTAATACTTTGTTTGATAAACTGCACTCAAGTGCTTTGTCCTGATTATAGTTATGCCAGCTACAATCATTTTTAAAAGAGATTTATGTTTCCTGGTATAAATTAAACTCTTTGGTGTATGTACAGAGGAGGGAGTTTGGAGGATAATCTTTACAAGTTGTAAATCATCCTGTTAAGTCTTTAGAATTAAATAAAATGGGATCTGGTTTTTTTGGGGGTTTGGGTTCTTTATATGCCAAAAGTACCTGAGGTGAAAGGATAACGATGTGATCAGAAGATCAGCCCTGAGGAAGGCCACGTGCATGCATGTACGTGTACACACACACACACACACGCATGCACATACACATACATGCGCATGCAGGTACACAAAAGCCAACGCATGCACATTCTCACACATGCAATCGAACACACGTTTGCATACAGACACATGCATGTGTATATGCATGCTTGCATAGACACACTCGCGTGTATACCCACGTGCACATAGGCGCAAACATGCGTGAACCCATTCACTCAAACACGCATGCATGCGCACACACAAACATATATACAAACACAAACATACACACTCACACACACAGACACGCACACACATATACAGACACGCACACACATATACATACACCCACACACACACTAACACACAACCATTAACACACAATCATGCACATTAACGCACACACACTACCACAAACATTTACACATACACACTAACACACACACTAACACATGCCCACTCACACTAACACACACATACACACAAACATAAGCTCATGCACACTAACACACACACTAACACATGCCCACTCACACTAACACACACACACTTCAGATTTTTACCTCCAGCTCCATATCTCAGCTGTCTGTGTACATTTTCTATTAATATTTCAGTGGCAAAACTCATTGCATCCTAATGACTGAAAAGAAAAAAAATTACAGAGTGAACTAAATGCAATCTCAGCTGAATTTGTTTAGAGATATTTTAGTGCGTGCAAGTTGCCATTATGCTAATGTGATAGAAAATATTACAGGGATCATTCAATGCAAAATATTTCGGACTGCTGAAGAATATTCTGAATCCGGATGCAATGGGTAAAGTGCTGGCAGAGACCCAGCTATCAAAATACAGCCAGCAACGCCTTCTGTGTAGGAAGAAACTGCAGATGCTGGTTTACACCAGAGATAGACACCAAGTGCTGGAGTAACTCAGCGGGGCAGGCAGCATCCCTGGAGGGAAGGAATGGGTGACGTTCCGGGTCGAGTTCCTTCTTCAGACGCAAAAAAAGACACCCATTCCTTCTCTCCAGAGATGCTGCCGGCCCCGCTGAGTTACTCCAGCTTTTTGTGTCTATCTTCGGGGAAATGTTCTGAATCTATTACAGTAAGTGTGATCGGTAGAATTAGATGAACCTTGCTTAATGTTTAAAATCTTTTAATCATTCCCCACCCAATTACCCTGCAAGCGATCTCTAACTTATTCTCACTAGTTATAACACTGGGGTACAGTACTGGTGGGGATGAGGGTGTGTGTGTAACACTGGGGTACAGTACCGGTGGAGACGGGTCTGTGTGTGTAACACTGGGGTACAGTACCGGTGGGGATGAGGGTGTGTGTATAACACTGGGGTACAGTACCGGTGGGGATGGGTCTGTGTGTATAATTTTGGGGTACAGTACCGGTGGGGACAGGTCTGTGTGTATAACACTGGTGTACTTCATCATCATCTGCGGTCACTCGAAACGAGTAGACAATAGACAATAGACAATAGGTGCAGGAGTAGGCCATTCGACCCTTCGAGCCAGCACCGCCATTCAATGTGATCACGGCTGATCATCCCCAATCAGTACCCCGTTCCTGCCTTCTCCCCATATCCCCTGACTCCACTATTTTTAAGAGCCCTATCTAGCTCTCTCTTGAAAGCATCCAGAGAACCTGCCTCCACCGCCCTCTGAGGCAGAGAATGACTGTCCTCTCCTCTCCATAGGGTCGTCTACTTGTGGGTCTGCAGATGTCTGTAGAGGCCGATCCGCGATCCACGCACCTTGGTGCAACGTGGGCAGTGGAGACTGGCGGTGGTTGGTGGTCGTCGAGCCCCCCTTCTCTCTCTCGCTCCTTACAGTGCTGTCGCTTTGTCTCTGCGACACGGCGTAGTTCCGTTTCCGTGACGTGCAGCTCCTTCCTGCACGGATTTCCTCCAGGAGCGCCTGTCCAGTGCAATGTGCTCCCAGTTGCTCGATGCGATGTGGAATTTCTGCGAACTGTTCTTGCAGTTGTACAGTACCTGTGAGGATGGGTCTGCCACTTGTTTAAGTCCCCGCGAGCTACCGCAGAAGTTTGTAGTACCATTATCACAGTATTTCAGAGCAAATTGATCACCCAACAGAAGTTCCTTTGCCTTCATTAATAAGAATCAGGTTCAGTTGCCGAGACTAATTTCCTGCTAAACCAAGGGGAGAAAATTAATTAGAATTTTAAATTAAAATGCTCTTTTTTTTTTTCATCCCAAAGTGAAATAAAGACACAGCTGAGTCCACACTTTTTCCGATAGTTTTCATGCGGAATCTTTAATTATTTTCACGGATTATTAGGGAAAAATTCAAATTCAGCTGGTTGTGTTCATCAACATGGGTTGCAGAATGATGCCTCGCGAGACAGCCTTGCTCCATGGCCGGCTGCTTGCTGTTATCTCCGGATTGTAGACTTCAAGATGTTTTCCACGCGATTATGCATTTGAATAAATTGCGAGCCAGACCATCGCGCAAACCAACCTCCCTTCCTTCCTTCGACTCCATCTACACCTCACCCTGCCTCGGCAAGGCCAGCAGCGTCATCAAGGACCAGTCGCACCCCGGACACTCCCTCTTCTCCCCTCTGGCCAAAAGGTACAGAAGTGTGAAAACGCACACCTCCAGATTCAGGGACAGTTTCTTCCCAGCTGTTATCAGGCAACTGAACCATCCTACCACAACCAGAGAGCAGTGCTGAACTACTATCTACCTCATTGGAGATGCTTGGACTATCCTTGATCGTACTTTACTGGCTTTACCTTCCACTAAAACTTTATTCCATTATCATCAGTGCCGGATAGGCTTTAAAAAAAATATTTAAATCAAAAATATTTATTCAAATATTAAAATAATATATACAGCACAGTAAAAACCAAAACGGAACCCACCACCATAATACACGACAAACAATAAACTATTATATAACTATATTACACTCCTTGTCGAGGATGCATTAAAAAACCCGCGGTGCCCAGCGGTCCCGGAAATCCCCCAGGGTGAGCCGGATAGGCTTGGTAGGCTGAAGCCCAGGGCCTCAAAATCTAGGGGGGCCTCCTGCCAAGGTGTATAATATTTTTGACACTGTCATAGGCCTTTCTTACATATGCTGTCACAACGCACTGTAGTCTCTAAACAACCCTTCAGTAATTTTCCTTGCCCTCCATTTCAGAATAATACTGTTTTAAGCCGATAACTCGACACTAGCACTGGCAATAAATATTTTTTTTTTAAAGCGCAGCTTTTCCCAGCCCCTTATCTGAGTGGCCACGCTCGGCTACACATCGGTGTCAATCTGGTGGCAAACTTTCACACGTGCTCCAGTAAGCAGCGATGGCGGGAGCAGCCAGGGAACATCTTTGGGCACATCTTTGCAGGCTTCAAAAGTCAAAACTCCAGGGGTAAGTAGGAAAGTGCAAAGATATTTGAACTAGGAAGTTGGCGAGGAGCAATGCTAGGGTTAGAGCTAATAATCGTCGCTAGAAACCTAGTGGGTAGTGTTGTGGCTGCCACTGTCAGGTGAGTAATAAAACTAAGCTTATTTGTAGCATCTTTGTTAACGATAGGAAAAAGCATACTTGTTTTGTAAACGGTTTTTGGAAGCAGATTTCATTTCAGATTTTGCAGTATAATTGTCAATTAGTGTAAAAAATATATACATCTAGATGCGCTGGGATGCGTCCTCAATGATGGGATCTGGGGCCATCGGGTATTTCGGGTCTCACAACATCAGACACCCTCGCCCAGGCGACCCAGCCGGGGTTGATCAGGCCCCGACTTGCGTCCCCAGCAGCAACCGCCCACGGGTCAGCCATCTTAGTAACCACTCTGCAGGGGTTGGGAGACTCTGGTGTGTGGAGGGACTGGGCTCTGTGGGGGCGAGTCCTGGCCGGGTTCCTCCTGCATCTCACCAGGTTCAAGGCCTGTGCGCGCGCTGCACCTCTTTCTCCTTTCGGATGCACCTTTTCTCCACTGGCTCCCTGTGCGGTTCCGAATAAATTTCCAAGATCCTCCTCCATGTCTACAAAGCCCTCAATGGGCTTGCCCCCACCTACATCAAAAGTCTGCTCACCCACCACACCACCTCCAGGTCCCTCAGATCGGCCGACTTGGGGTTTACTGAACATCCCGCGGTCTAGGCATAAGCTCAGGGGCGACCGCGCCTTTGCGGTTGCAGCTCCTAGACTGTGGAACAGCATCCCCCTTCCCATCAGAACTGCCCCCTCCATCGACTCCTTTAAGTCGAGACTTAAAACTCATCTTTACTCTCAAGGCTTTCTTGACGTCCTCTGAGGGAGGGCTATATGCATGTTATCTATGTATGTACTTAATCTATGAACCACTGTTGTATAACGTTAGTATCTCCACCAATATAAAGCACTTTGGCCAACGAGAGTTGTTTTTTAAATGTGCTGTAGAAATTTACTTGACTTGACTTCTCCGAGCATTTCATTTTCACCTGATGGATTTTTAAGGCCACGGTGGTTCATTAGGCCTTTCCGTAGCTTTATTGAGTGTCTTTCTCACAAAAGACACAGACTGAGGTGCTAACCCAGCCTTTCCCTTTAGGAAATATTTCCCAAATATTATACAGAAAAAAAAAAAAAAATCTTCACTCAAGTGGATCCCAGTTTGTGAGAACGCCCCTTCAAGTTTTCCTTTCTAATAACTGTTGAAGATTAATTTTACTTTTTGATTTTCAGGTTCTAATCTGAGCACAAGTAAAAGATTTGAAAGTGGTGCTCGCAAGCGCAAGAGAAAGAGACTTGAAAATGATAGGGTAAATAAGTTAAGACCAATCACTACTTTCTTGGATCAGCCACTGACAGAGGCAACAAGTGCCAGCGGTGAAGCAGATACATTGACACTAACACAAGGAAATCAGTGTGGTGGAGCTATCCTTCAGGTCTCGTCTCAGGAATTCTCTAGCCAACTACTAGCATTCAACCAGAAGAAATCCTCCCTGAAACAGAAACAGCGAAGCAGGACGTGGAACAGCAAGCTGAATATGAGATAGCACCCATGATGCCGGCTCAAAATGAAAATATAGAACTAATTCAGGAGTCACTTAATGGACAGGGAGAGGCTAAAGAGCGACAAGAAAATAATGTGGATAGTCAGAATTTCCAGCTCACACCTGGTAATAGCCCTGTCCCACGGTACGAGTTCTTTCCAAGAGCTCTCCCGAGTTTAAAAAAAAATCAAACTCGTGGTAAGCACGAGAATGAACGTAGCGGGTACGTCGGAGCTCGGGGACGTCTCTCAGCGCTAACGGCAGGTACTCGGGAAGACTCGCTAACGGCAGGTGAGCACGAGAAGACTCGTGAAGATTTTCAACCTGATGAAAAATGTCCACGAGAGCCCCGAGTGCCGACGAGCGGCCATTACCGTAAATCCCCGAGTTCGAATCAGGGCAAACTCGGGAGAGAGAGCTCTTGGAATGAACTCGCACCGTGGGACAGGGCTTTAAGGTAGACCAAGTCCAAGGTATTCAGACTTAGATATGGATGATGCCAGACATAGATCTGCTTTAACAGACGTTGGTTTGTGGACAGAATTATCACATGAGGACGTATCCTATTGGGTAGAAAGGGGCCCTCTCAAGTTCAGCATCGTTGTGGACCATTTTCAAATTCCAAGCGAGTGTGTTATCAAGTATCTGTACACTGTTAATGGCTCGACTGTAATCAAGTATTGTCTTTCCGCTGGCTGGTTAGCACGCAACAAAAGCTTTTCACTGTACCCCGGTGGGCCAAAGGGCCTGTTTCTCTAAACTAAACTAACGACAACCCTGGAACTACTGATATCATTCTCTCAAGCCTATCCAGTGTTTCAAACAAGGCCAATTATCCGTGTCTAGGTGCAGGAGATAAAACAGAACACATTGCTTCAAAGGATATCTGTGCTAAGTTCTCGTACCATTGACGTTTAAGACTCCTTCCCTTTTGTAAGCATATCACTCTTTTAGATAAAAACCTACGAACCATTACCTCCGTTGATTGCTGCCGAAGGTTTAGAATTATGTCTACGCTTTGATTCCCCTGGTTCTTTTCCTGCCCTCAGCACTTAATTCTCGGCTGTTTAAAAATACTTCACTTTATATTTCATTTAAATTTTAATTTAATACTTTGAGAGCTTTAAATGATTCAATTTTTCACAGTTAAACCACATCAATTGCTAGTGTTTACTCTGCAAATTTAGCCCTGTTCGCACCGCTCTAAATTTGTAATCCCTTCTTGTTATTGTGCAAGTCAAGTCTTTAACTTGTTTCATTATGTCCAAACCAGAGTGAAGGCAATCAGCAGCATCAGGGGTGCTTCCCTTTTTCTGTGTGTTCAGGCTGCTTCATCGTTGGAATGTATAATGTACGAAGGAAGGACAATGTGGTGGAACTCAGCAGGTCAGGCGCATTGAAGATGGACACAAAATTGCTGGAGCAACTCAGCGGGACAGGCAGCATCTCCGGAGGGAAGGAATGAATGGGTGGCGTTTTGGGTCGGGACTCTTCTTCTGAGGTGTGGGAAGGAGCTGCAGATGCTGGTTTACACCGAAGATGGACACAACGTGCTGGAGTAACTCAGCGGGCCAGGCAGCATCTCTGGAGAGAGGGACCATTACCACAACCAGAGAGCAGTGCTGTACCACTATCTACCTCTTTGATGACACTCGGACTATACTTGATTTGACTTTGCTGGCTTTACCTCGCACTAAACATTATTCCTTTATCGTGTATCTGTGCACTGCAAATGGCTCAGCCGTAATCATGCGTCGTCTTGCTGCGACTGGTTAGTACGCAACAAAAGCTTTTCACTGTACCTCAGTACACGTGACAACAAACTCAACTAAACTTGAAAACTGCTACACACTTGTACAGAATCTGAGATGCTGCTCTACCCGATGTGTCTAAGTGCTTCTGTAGATTGGCCCGCGTGTCCTGCGTGTTCCGTAGATTGGCCCGCGTGTCCTGCTGAACTGGGTCCATTCAGGCACCAGGGTAGTGAACATAGGGGCCAGATATGGGGGGGGGGGGGTGCTGATTACTAGGGGCGGCACGGTGGCGCAGCGGTAGAGTTGCTGCCTTACGGCGTCGGAGACCCTGGTTCGATCCTGACTGCGGGTTCTGTCTGTACGGAGTTCGTACGTTCTCCCCGTGACTTTTCTGAGGAAGGACATTATAGCCATAGAGGGAGTGCAGAGAAGGTTCACCAGACTGATTCCTGGGATGTCAGGACTTTCATATGAAGAAAGACTGGATAGACTTGGCTTATACTCGCTAGAATTTAGGAGATTGAGAGGGGATCTTATAGAAACGTACAAAATTCTTATGGGGTTGGACAGGCTAGATGCAGGAAGATTGTTCCCGATGTTGGGGAAGTCCAGGACAAGGGGTCACAGCTTAAGGATAAGGGGGAAATCCTTTAAGACCGAGATGAGGAAAAACTTTTTCACACAGAGAGTGGTGAATCTCTGGAACTCTCTGCCACAGAGGGTAGTTGAGGCCAGTTCATTGGCTATATTTAAGAGGGAGTTAGATGTGGCCCTTGTGGCTAAAGGGATCAGGGGGTATGGAGAGAAGGCAGGTACAGGATACTGAGTTGGATGATCAGCCATGATCATATTGAATGGCGGTGCAGGCTCGAAGGGCCGAATGGCCTACTCCTGCACCTATTTTCAATGTATCTATGTATCTATGTATGCCCTCCATCCACCGTTCACGCGAACGCCGTGATTCCTGAGCCAAGTAATTTCAGGATTCTCTGCAGCTTCATCTCCTGGGCACTGCACGCCCACGCCCGTCTGGCTCCATATCACCCGGTTCACTGCTGGCACCTTCAGCAACTCGCAGTTACCCCGGTCTCCTGTTTCTTGGTGATTCCAGACTCTGACTGGACAGCGAATCGTACTGCCAGAGATGGGAACTCTGACAACGGCCGTCTTCGCTTTCCCAGTGGCACTCCATACTCTGACGGGACAGCGAATCGTGCTGCTAGAGAATGGACCTCTGACAACGGCCGTTCTTTGCTAGTCAACAAAGTCTCCGTCAGAGTCGGGTCAGAACTGAGCTGACCCTCTGCAAGCGCCTTTTCAATGAGGGTGCTATCCAGCAGCCTCTATATCATGAAGGCCAGCTCTTCTCCCAGTGGCACTCCATACTTTGACGGGACAGCGAATCGTGCTGCCAGAGATTGGACCTCTGACAACGGCCGTCTACGCTAAGTTCAAAGTCTCCGTCAAAGTCGGGGTCAGAGCTTAGCTGACCCTCTGCACTCACCTCATGCATGAGGGTGCTTTAAGCAGCCCTCTACCAGGTGCTGCCGGCGTGGCCTTTCTGCAGCCTACCGCCCACACAACTCCTCCCCCCCGGAGTGTGCGTTTCTGGAGCAACCTCTGGATGAGGTGCTCCATTTGGGAGAACCGTTAAAAAACGTCTCCAGCCCCGTACAGGCTCGTTGTGGCCCGACTCAGTTGAGTCCGAGGGCCTCCCAGACTTCCCCGTGCCTCACGCCCGACTGGCGTTGGCTTTGGTGCTTTTTAGCACTCAGTCTGAAGTCGCCCCGCTCCCGGTCGGCGACTGTGCAGGGGTACGAGGCAGCCGCTCGCAGACCGCGTTCCCGCGGCTCTCCTATGCTTTACCTGCGGCTGCCCTCACCCTGCTCGTCTTCACCATGGTGCTGCCTTTAACAAAAACTCAGAGCACGGCACCACAGCAAAGGAACTTTTCACTCCAGCTAAGTTTCCCACTTAGCTGTAGTTTTAAAACTACTTAAAAAAATAAAATAAAATTAAAATTAAAATTTAAAAAAAAAAAAAAAAAAAAAAAGTACTTTAAAAAGTACTTACCACAGGAGGAGCTCTGTCCTCCCGCTGGTCCGTGCGCCAATGCGTCCGACGTAATGACGCGTATACGCCCTGACGGGTCTTCTTCACGTTGTCACTCACGTGACTCCGAAGCAAAATCTATCCATCTCTGCCTTAAGAATATCCACCAACTTGGCCTCCGACAGGGGTTATGGGGAGAAGGCAGGAGAATGGGGTTAGGAGGGAGAGATAGATCATCCGTGATTGAATGGACTTGATGGGCCGAATGGCCTAGTTCTCCTCCTATCAGTTATGAACTTATGAACAAGACATAAATTAAACTAAAACCCACTCCAGCCTTATATCCCTCTGGAATATCTTCCATCCTCTAATCCTAGCTTCTCATATCCTAGCTTCACGGACGATCTTGTGGTCAGCGATGGGCATATCATCTGGCTGGCCACCAGGCTCCATAATTGTGTCGGAAAGAACTGCAGATGCTGCTTTGAACCGAAGATAGACACAAAAAGCTGGAGTAACTTTGCTGTATCTCTAAACTAAACTCTTTGGGGTGTGCATTGGACGAGCACCTTCATTGCTTCCTAGACATAGACCCAGGTGGCTAAATAGAAGTGACATTCTCAACTCTGTATGAATTCACAGGCTCCTGTTAAAATATTGATGACATTTCCACGCACTAATCTTAATTTCAAATCTTCTCTGCTGCAGATGTACATTAGAAACATAGAAACATAGAAAATAAGTGCTGGAGTCGGCCCTTCAAGCCAGCATCGCCATTCAATATGATCATGGCTGATCATCCAAAATCAGTACCCCGTGTATGTTTTTTCAAAGATCAGCGACATTAGATGAAAATAATTATAAACTTATTAAATATCACAGTCAATAAAAATGAGCTGTTAACGAGCATAGTAAATACAGAGTATAGTTTTATGTAAAATTTCTCCCCAATTCTCCTGATTTCTCCCCATATCCCTTAATTCCGTTAGCCCCAAGAGCTAAATCTAACTCTCTTGAAAACATCCAGTGAATTGGCCTCCACTGCCTTTTGTGGCAGAGAATTCCACAGATCCAAAACTCTCTGGGTGATAAGGTTTTTCCTCATCTCAGTCCTAAATGGCCGACCCCTTATTCTTAAACTGTGTGACTCCTGGTTCTGGACTCCCCCAACATCGGGGAACATTTTTCCTGCATCTAGCCTGTCCAATCCCTTAAGAATGTTATATGTTTCTATAAGATCCCCTCTCATCCAACTAAACTGAAGGTGGGAAACTAAAAGGACAAAATAGTGAATCGAGTGAACATGGTGGTGGTGGAGACAGATACAACAGTGGCATATCAGAGGCTTCTGGAGAGGCACATGGATGTACAGGGAATTGGATTAAGTGCAGGCAAATAATAGTTGGTCCCTGCATTAAGTCTGGTACAGACATTGTGGGCTGCAAGGACCCGTTCTTGTGGTGTACTGTGTAGGAAGGAACTGCAGATGCTGGTTTAGACAATAGACAATAGGTGCAGGAGTAGGCCATTCGGCCCTTCGAGCCAGCACCGCCATTCAATGTGATCATGGCTGATCATCCCCAATCAGTACCCCGTTCCTGCCTTCTCCCCATATCCCCTGACTCCGCTATTTTTAAGAGCCCTATCTAGCTCTCTCTTGAAAGCATCCAGAGAACCTGCCTCCACCGCCCTCTGAGGCAGAGAATTCCACAGACTCACCACTCTCTGTGAGAAAAAGTGTTTCCTCGTCTCCGTTCTAAATGGCTTACTCCTTATTCTTAAACTGTGTGTGGCCCCCTGGTTCTGGACTCCCCCAACATCGGGAACATGTTTCCTGCCTCTAGCGTGTCCAAGCCCTTAACAATCGTATATGTTTCAATGAGATCCCCTCTCATCCTTCTAAACTCCAGAGTGTACAAGCCCAGCTGCTCCATTCTCTCAGCGTATGACAGTCCCGCCATCCCGGGAATTAACCTTGTAAACCTACGCTGCACTCCCTCAATAGCCAGAATGTCCTTCCTCAAATTAGGGGACCAAAACTGCACACAATACTCCAGGTGTGGTCTCACTAGGGCTCTGTACAACTGCAGAAGGACCTCTTTGGTCCGATATTCCATTCCTCTTGTTTAAGCCGAAGATACACGCAAAAGCTGGAGTAACTCAGCGGGAGAGGCAGCATCGCTGGAGAGAAGGTATAGGCAACGTTTCAGGTCGAGACACTTCTTGAGAATCCCTGAACTTCCCAGGCTTCTATATTCCTTTAAGACTCTCTCTGAAATCCATCGCTGGCTTTGGTCTCTGCTTGAATAACACGTGGCTTTCCGCCAACATTCCCTCTGATCACAGTCCCGTGAAACCCATTGGGACACTTGAGCTTGCCAAGCAGCTATGTAAACATTTCTGTTGTGAAGTCTTGTAGTTTGCTTTAGTTTAGAGATTCACCGCGGGAACAAGACCTCTAGCCCAGCGAACAGCGAGCACCCCGCACGCTAGCTAGCACTACCCTACACACACTAGGGACAATTCACCGTTCTTACCAAAGCCAAATTCACCCCTACAACCCTGGACGTCTTTGGAATAGACAATAGACAATAGACAATAGGTGCAGGAGTAGGCCATTCGGCCCTTCGAGCCAGCACCGCCACTCAATGTGATCATGGCTGATCATCCCCAATCAGTTCCCCGTTCCTGCCTTCTTCCCATATCCCCTGACTCTGCTATTTTTAAGAGCCCTATCTAGCTCTCTCTTGAAAGCATCCAGAGAACCGGCCTCCACCGCCCTCTGAGGCAGAGAATTCCACAGACTCACCACTCTCTGGGTGAAAAAGTGTGTCCTCGTCTCCGTTCT
>JAXLNO010005459.1:55780-162695 GCA_038087875.1 Malacoraja senta
TGACATTGTTTAATTCAGAAACAAGTGTTCTGAACTTAAAGAAAGGTAACTTTGAGGGTATGAGAAGTGAATTGGCCAAGATAGACTGGCAATTGATTCTTAATGGGTTGACGGTAGATATGCAATGGAAGGCATTTAAAGACTGCATGGATGAACTACAACAATTGTTCATCCAGTTTGGCAAAAAAATAAATCAGGGAAGGTAGTGCATCCATGGATAACAGGGATAGTATCAAAACAAAAGATGAAGCGTACAAATTAGCCAGAAAAAGCAGCCTACCAGAGGACTGAGAGAAATTCAGAGTCCAGCAGAGGAGGACAAGGGCTTAATTAGGAAAGGGAAAATAGATTATGAAAGAAAACTGGCAGGGAACATAAAAACTGACTGCAAAAGCTTTTATAGATATGTGAGAAAAAGATTAGTTTAAACAAATGTAGGTCCCTTGCAGTCAGAAACAGGTGAATTGATCATGGGGAACAAGGACATGGCAGACCAATTGAATAACTACTTTGGTTTTGTCTTCACTAAGGAAGACATAAATAATCTGCCGGAAATAGCAGGGGACCGGGGTCAAATGAGATGGAGGAACTGAGTGAAATCCAGGTTAGCCGGGAAGTGGTGTTAGGTAAATTGAATGGATTAAAGGCCGATAAATCACCAGGGCCAGATAAGTTGCATCCCAGAGTACTTAAGGAAGTAGCCCCAGGAATAGTGGATGCATTAGTGATAATTTTTCAAAACTCCTTAGATTCTGGAGTAGTTCCTGAGGATTGGCGGGTAGCTAATGTAACCCCACTTTTTATAAAGGGACGGGAGAGAGAAAACGGGGAATTACAGACCAGTTAGTCTAACATCGGTAGTGGGGAAACTGCTAGAGTCAGTTATTAAAGATGGGATAGCAGCACATTTGGAAAGTGGTGAATTCATTGGACAAAGTCAGCATGGATTTATGAAAGGTAAATCATGTCTGACGAATCTTATAGAATTTTTCGAGGATGTTACTAGTAGAGTGGATAAGGGAGAACCAGTGGATGTGTTATATCTGGACTTTCAGAAGGCTTTCGACCAGGTCCCACATAAGAGATTAGTATACAAACTTAAAGCACATGGTATTGGGGGTTCAGTATTGGTGTGGATAGAGAACTGGCTGGAGACAGGAAGTAAAGTGTAGGAGTAAACGGGACCTTTTCACAATGGCAGGCAGTGACTAGTGGGGTACCGCAAGGCTCAGTGCTGGGACCCCAGCTATTTATGATATATATTAATGATCTGGATGATGGAATTGAAGGCAACATCTCCAAGTTTGCGGATGACACAAAGCTGGGGGGGCAGTGTTAGCTGTGAGGAGGATGCTAGGATGCTGCAAGGTGACTTGGATAGGCTGGGTGAGTGGGCAAATGTTTGGCAGATGCAGTATAATGTGGATAAATGTGAGGTTATCCATTTTGGTGGCAAAAACAGGAAAGCAGACTATTATCTAAATGAAAGTCAAAGTCAAAGTAAACTTTAATGTCAATTCAAATAATGTAACAAGTAGTTACACAGAGGATTGAAATTGTGTTTCCCCATACTCCAATGTGCAAATAATATTTATAACACAGACAGACAATATACCAATAAAGATAGACAATGGACATATACATTATATAAAATATTCACAGTGTGCCAGAGAGTAGTAAAATTTTGAGGTATGTTATTAAGGTGCAATAATAAAAGGTGCAATATAGAAAAGTGCAAATAGCATACTGCAGACATGAGTTAAAGTTAATTTGACAGTCAGTTGGTCTTTGTTTGTGTAATGTTCATGGAATTTTCTTGAGTGTGTTGAGTAGTCTGATGGCCTGAGGAAAAAGCTGGTTTTTGAATCTGGTGGTTTTGCTCTGCATGCTGCGGTAGCGCTTGCCGGATGGTAGGAGGGTGAACAGTTTGTGTGCTGGGTGGGTGGTGTCTTTGATGATATTGGTTGCTCTCTTGTGACAGCGAGATGGGTATAAGTCCTGGATTGCTGGTTGGGGTGATCTAGTGATCTTCTCCGCTGTCCTCACCACTCTCTGTAGGGCCTTCTGGTCAGCAGCAGAGCAACTGCCATACCAGACTGAGAGACTGCTGGTAAGAATGCTCTCAATGGCACCCCTGTAAAAAGTGGTGAGGGCAGAAGGGGGAGGTCGGCTCTCCTCATCCGTCGAAGGAAGTGGAGGCGTTGCTGTGCTTTCTTGACTAGGGAGATGTGTTGGTGGACCATGTCTGATCATCTGTGATGTGCACTCCCAGGAACTTGGTGCTTTTCACAGACTCCACTGCACTGCCATTTATGGTGAGTGGGGTGTGTGCTGTCTGTTTCTTCCTGAAGTCCACAGTTATTTCTTTTGTTTTATTGACATTGAGTTGAAGGTTATTGATGTCACACCAGTTGATGAGTTGTTGTACCTCCTCTCTGTAGGTGCCTGTACAATGGTGGCCGATTAGGAAAAGGGGAGATGCAACGAGACCTGGGTGTCATGGTACACCAGTCACTAAAAGTAGGCATGCAGGTTCAGCAGGCAGTGAATAAGGCGAATGGTATGTTAGCATTCATAGCAAAAGGATTTGAGTATAGGAGCAGGGAGGTTCTACTGCAGTTGTACAGGGTCTTGGTGAGACCACACCTGGAGTATTGCGTACAGTTTTGGTCTCCTAATCTGAGGAAAGACATTCTTGCCATAGAGGGAGTACCGAGAAGGTTAACCAGACTGATTCCTGGGATGTCAGGACTTTCATATGAAGAAAGACTGGATAGACTCGGCTTGTACTCGCTAGAATTTAGAAGATTGAGGGGGGAATCTTATAGAAACGTACAAAATTCTTAAGGGTTTGGACAGGCAAGATGCAGGAAGATTGTTCCCGATGTTGGGGAAGTCCAGAACAAGGGGTCACAGTTTAAGGATAAGTGGGAAATCTTTCAGGACCGAGATGAGGAAATTTTTTTTCACACAGAGAGTGGTGAATCTCTGAATTCTCTGCCAAAGAAGGTAGTTGAGGCCAGTTCATTGGCTATATTTAAGAGGGAGTTAGATGTGGCCCTTGTGGCTAAAGGGATCAGGGGGTATGGAGAGAAAGCAGGTACAGGATACTGAGTTGGATGATCAGCCATGATCATATTGAATGGCGGTGCAGGCTCGAAGGGCCGAATGGCCTACTCCTGCACCTATTTTCCATGTTTCTATGTTTCTATGTTTCTATACTCATCAATAATCACCACTCTGTCGACACTCTCTGCAGCTGCACACCATGTACACCAGGTGGCAGTGTTCTATTCACGAGCAAGCCAGTTGTTGATACCTCTGGAGAGAAAGAATGGGTGACGTTTCGGGTTTCAGAGTCCGAAGAAGAGTCTTGACCCGAAACGTCGCCCATTCCTTCTCTCCCGAGTTGCTGCCCGTCCCGCTGAGTTACTCCACAATTTTGTGCCTATCTTCGGTTTAAACCAGCATCTGCAGTTTCACCCTGCACAGTTAAATGAATGATTTGGTGCGCTGAATGAGGGAATGTTGGCCATCGCGGTAATGAGGAATAGGCGCTCCAGGGTTTAATTTCCTCAGTCATCTATTCTTAGCTGCGTGTAAAGCAAGCTCTCAGGAGCACTGAATAATTACTTGCGAGAAAAAGCCATTTGGCCCATTCTTCTATCAAGAAATAGCCTGAACTATTGCCCCATCCTTGCTCTCCCACCCATCCCAGTCACCCGCCATGTTCCTAATTCAAATTGGTGCTTAGATTGGAGTGTTTGATGGCACTGGGCCTATACTCGCTGGAGTTTAGAAAAATGAGGAGCCTCATTGAAACGTACAGAATAGTGAAAGGCTTGGATAGCGTGGATGTGGAAAGGATGTTTCCACTGGTGGGAGAGTCTAGGACTAGAGGTCACAGCCTCAGTTTAAAAGGATGTTCCTTTAAGAAGGAAATGAGGAGGAATTTCTTTAGTCAGAGGGTGGAATTCATTGCCACAGAAGGCTGTGGAGCCAAGTCTATTGATATTTTTAAGGCAGAGATAGATGGATTCTTGATTCTTGATTAGACAATAGACAATAATAATAATAATAATAATAATCATTTTATTTACTGGCGCCTTTCTAAAACCCAAGGACACCTTACAATGCATAGAATCACAAAAAAATACAAAACACATAATCGGAATAAATTAAATATAAAAACACCACAGTACACCAATAGGTGCAGGAGTAGGCCATTTGGCCCTTCGAGCCATGTGATCATGGCTGATTATCCCCAATCAGTACCCCGTTCCTGCCTTCTCCCCATATCCCCTGACTCCACCATTTTTAAGAGCCCTATCTAGCTCTCTCTTGAAAGCATCCGGAGAACCTGCCTCCACCGAGGCAGAGAATTCCACAGACTCACAACTCCCTGTGAATAGTACGGGTGTCAGGGGTTATGGGGAGAAGGCAGGAGAATGGGGTTAGGAGAGGGAGAGATAGATCGGCCATGATTGAATGGCAGAGCAGACTTGATGGGCTGAATGGCCTAATTCTGCTCCTATCACTTATGATCTTTTGACCTTATAACTTTGCTCTCTTCCCCCCTTGGATTAGGCTGTAGGTTTGTGCTGTTTCTATAAAATTGGCCTGAGTTTAACGAGTGTTATGCACCCATTCCTTCTCTCCAGAGATGCTGCCTGTCCCGCTGAGTTACTCCAGCATTTTGTGTCTACCTTCGATTTAAACTAGCTTCTGCAGGTATTTCCTACACAAACTAAACTATAATGTTTAGTGCAAGATAAAGCCCAGTAAAGTCTGATCAAAGATAGTCGGAGAATCTCCAATGAGGTAGATGTTTGGTGAGGACCCTCTCTAGTTGGTGCAATGTACATTAAGCATTCAAAGCCATCATCTACTTATTCCAGAAGAGATATTGATCGAATTTCAATGACTTATTTTGCTATGTGTAGTAACGAAATGCAGATGCTGGTTTAAACCTAAGATCGACTCAAAAAGCTGGAGTAACTCAGCGGGACAGACAGCATCTCTGGAGAGAAGGAATGGGTGATATTTCGGGTCTTCAGACTGTTTAGGGATAAGGGAAATGAGAGATATAGACGATGATGTGGAGAGATAAAGAACAAAAAATGAAAGATGTGCAAAAAAGTAACGATGGGCCGTTCTGCTGGCTTCGTTACATTTAAAATCGGAACAATGAAAATTAGGAAGGCTTTTTGTTGGAGGAAATGAGAAACTGTCCCCATTGGCATGAGGATCAATGATCAGAATAGATGGAATTAAGATCATTGTAATAAAAACAGGGGAATTCCGTTCACAGGGCGAGAGGTTGCAATCCGGGATGCGCGGCCTGAAATACTGAGTTTAGTTTAGTGTAGTTTACAGATACAGCGCGGAAACAGGCCCTTCGGCCCACCGAGTCCGCACCGACCAGCGATCCCCGCACACTAACACTAACCTACACCCACTGTGGACAATTTACATTTAGACCAAGCCAGTTAACCTACAAACTTGTACGTCTTTGGAGTGTGGGAGGGAACCGAAGATCTTGGTACAAACTCCATACAGACAGCACCCGTAGTCAGGATTGAACCCGGGTCTCTGTCGCTGTGAGGCAGCAACTCTACCGCTGCGCCACCGTGCCGCCCACATGATGGAAGCACATTCAACAGAACCCTCTAAAATAGGTTTCGATGTGCAGACTTGTTGTGTTGGGCTTCAGAGATACAGCGCGGAAACAGGCTCTTCAATCCTGATCTCGGATGCTGTATATGTGGAGTTTGCACGTTCTCCCTATGACCACGTGGCTTTCAATCCGGCGCTCCGGTTTCCTACCACATCCCAAAGACGTGCGCGTTTGTAGGTTAATCAGCCCCCTGTAAATTTCCCCTCGAGTGTGTAAGATGGGATAAGATACGAGTGTAGGGGTGATCGTTGGTCAGCGTGGACTTTGAAGATGGGTTCCGACCCGAAACGTCACCGATTCTTTCTCATCTCCAGAGAAGCTGCCCGACCCACTGAGTTACCCCAACATCTTGATGTCTATCTTCAGCCTGCTTCCATGTTGTGTCTCTAAATTAAACGAAGGTATCGGAATTACAGAGTAACACTCTCAATATACCTAATCTCAAGACCCTTTGTTGATCTTATGAATTATGTTGGAAATAATATTCATTAAAAAGCCTTCACAAAGCGAGCACACCAAGGAATTCTGAGCCAAAAAGGCACTGGCCATTGCCATGGTTACCGTTCTAATCATTTTGTTTCAAGACGGACAGTCATAGTGCAATCAAAATGAATTTATAATCAGGCATCGAGCTAAAATTCCATGAATTAATGATTTGGGGATTGAAATAAACTAAATATTATGCAATTTAAATAAATATTGAGCATTATTTTTTTTTATCTCAATGAGTGTTGACCTAAAAAAAGTGTAAATCCCCTAGAAAGATAACAGCAGGTAAAACACGTCCATAATGAAATACTCATCAAAGTTAAAGCGATTAAATTTTGGCATTTCATTTGGACTGACATTCGGAATTGCTTTATCTTATAAAAAGACAGTCAAGGGAACTGAATTTCAGTCTGAATGAAGATGATGTATAAAACATATTATCAGTAACATTGTTAACTTGACAAAAGGACATAATTTTCTTTAAAGATTGTTAAATAATGATTTTTTTTTAAACTTTAGAGATACAGCACAGAAACAGGCCATTCGGCCCACCGAGTCCGCGCTGACCAGCGATCCCCACACACTTGCACTATCCTACACACACTAGGGACAGTTTACAATTTTCACCGAAGCAAATGAACCTACAAACCTGCACGTCTTTGAAGTGTGGGAGGAAACCGGAGCACCCGGAGTAAATACCCACGCGGTCACGGGGAGAACGTACAAGTTTGCGTGGGTTTTCTCCAGCTCCTGTAAATTGCCTCTAGTGTGTCGGATAGAACAAGTGTACGGGTGATTGTTGGTCGGTGGGGACTCGGTGGGTCGAAGGGTCCAGTTTCACGCTGTATCTCCAAACTATACTGCCTGAGAAGTCTAAAGACACTCAGTATGATGAATTGACTCTTACCAATTTTTATAAGCGCACCATAGAAAGCATCCTTTCCGGATGCATCACAGCTTGGTTTGACAACTGCTTTGCCCAAGATTGCAAGAAATTGCAGAGAGTTCTGAATGCAGCCCAGTCCATCACACAGACCAGCTTCTCTTCCCCCCCCCCCCCCTCCCATCGACTCCATCTACTACTTCACGCTGCCTCAGGAAAGCAGCCAACGTAATCGAGGACCACTCACACCCCCGTCATTCCCTCTCCTCCCCTCCTGTCAGGCAGAAGAAACAAAAACTTCTAAGCACGTACCTTCAGCTTCAAGAGAAGATTCTTCCCCGCTGTTATCAGACTTGTGAACAAACCTCTCACAAACTAAGTGTGTAGGAAGGAACTGCAGATGCTGGTTTACACCGAAGATAGACACAAAATGCTGGAGTAACTCAGCGGGACAGGCAGCATCATCTCTGGAGGGAAGGAATGGGTGACGTTTCGGGTCAAGACCCTTCTTCAGACTGAGAGTCAGGGGAGAGGGAAACTAGAGGTATGAAAAGGTTGAGAACAAATCAGAGCCGGCACCGATGACCAAGGAAAGATGGAGCCCACAATGGTCCATTGTTGGCTGTGGGAGAGATGATAATGAAGGGATACATGGACACAGGCAGTGGAACTGGGATAAGATAGAAGTGGTGTGAATGGGTGATCGATGGTCGGCTGGGGACCTGTTTCATGCTCTAAACTAAATTAAACTTCAACGTTGCTATCCTATTCATAAGATTATAAGATCATACGCGATAGGAGTAGAATTTAGCCTTTCGGCCCATCAAGGGCCGAATGGCCGAATTCTACTCCTATCACTTATGAGATCAACTTTGAGGGCGGTCACGGTGGCTCAGCGGTAGAGTTGCTGCCTTACAGCGAATGCAGCGCCGGAGACTGGATTCGATCCCGACTACGGGCGCCGTCTGTACGGAGTTTGTACGTTCTCCCCGTGACCTGCGTGGGTTTTCTCTGAGATCTTCGCTTTCCTCCCGCACTCCAAAGACGTGCAGGTTTGCTGAAGAAGGGTTTCGGCCCGAAACGTTGCCTATTTCCTTCGCTCCATAGATGCTGCTGCACCCGCTGAGTTTCTCCAGCACTATTGTCCACCTATTTTCTATGTTTCCTCACCAACTGGTCACTGCCGACTCAAGAATACAGAGTGACAGAAAGAAGAAAAGATGATGCAAAGTAGAAGAATGATCAATAATGAATGTTCTCATTTTAGCGCTTTATGAAGTTTAATAGTGTAGTTAGTAATGTACACCGTCAATTCCCACATTTTGAGCAACCAATAAACGGAACTCAGTGGCCACGGCGTCCTATTAATGAAATATCATGGATTCTGAATCTGGCTTCATAAAAGCTAATGCAACAGAAAGGAAGGCCTGTTCATTAAAGGCTACGCAGTTGAAATAGATTCTGCAGAGAATTGGGCGTTGAAGCGTGGACCCCATCGACAAACGGCAGACAAGGCGGTGATGAGTGGTAACAGGCCCTTCGGCCCACCGAGTCTGTGCTGACCTGAAGCGAAGGGGTAACCTTTTCACACAAAGGGTGGTGGGTGCGTAAGGATGCACTGCCAGAGGAGGTAGTTGTGGCAGATACTATCGTGGAGGACATGGATAGGTTAGGTTTAGAGGGATATGGGCCAAACGCAGGCAGGTAGGGCTAGTTTAGATGGGGCATGTTGGTCGGCATTGGCTAGTTGGGCAGAAGGGTCTATTTCTACGCTGTACGACTCTGTAACTCTCTATAACTCTATAGTCCTTTTCGCCAGGATGGAAACGTCTAAGACTAGAGGGCATTCTTTAAGATAAGAAGGGCAAAGTTTAAAGGTGATATGCGGGGCAACTTTTTTTAATACTGAGGGTGATGGTTGTGTGCCAGGGGTGGTGGTGGAATCAGGCACAGTAATGACATTTAGGAGGCTTACAGATAGCCACATGGATAGGCAGAGAATGGAGGGATATGGATCAATTGCAGGCAGATGAGGTTAGTTTATCCTGGCATTATGTTAGGCACAGACATGTGGACCAAAGGGCCTGTTTCTGTGCTGTACAGTTCTACATTCCATGTTTAGTTTAGTTGAGAGGTACAGCGCGGAAACAGGCCCTTCGGCCCACCGAGTCTGCATCGGCCAGCGATCCCCGCACACTAACACTATCCTACACACACTGGGGACAATGTTACATTTATTCCAAGCCAATCCAACCTACAAACCTGCACATGTTTGGAGTGTGGGAGGAAACTGAAGATCTCGGAGAAAACCCACGCGGGTCACGGGGAGAACGTACAAACTTCGTACAGACAAGCACCCGTGGTCGGGATCGAACCCGGGTCTCCGGCGCTCAAGCGCTGTATGGCGGCAACTGTATGGCGTACAGTTTTGTTCTCCTAATCTGAGGAAAGACATTCTTGCCATCGAGGGAGTACAGAGAAGGTTCACCAGACTGATTCCTGGGATGGCAGGACTTTCATATGAAGAAAGACTGGATAGACTCGGCTTGTACTCGCTAGAATTTAGAAGATTGAGGGGGGATCTTATAGAAACTTACAAAATTCTTAAGGGGTTGGACTGGCTAGATGCAGGAAGATTATTCCCAATGTTGGGGAAGTCCAGAACAAGGGGTCACAGTTTAAGGATAAGGGGGAAGTCTTTTAGGACCGAGATGAGAAAAAACATTTTCACACAGAGAGTGGTGAATCTGTGGAATTCTCTGCCACAGAAGGTAGTTGAGGCCAGTTCATTGGCTATATTTAAGAGGGAGTTAGATGTGGCCCTTGTGGCTAAAGGTATCATGGGTTATGGAGTGAAGGCAGGTACAGGATACTGAGTTGGATGATCAGCCATGATCATATTGAATTGCCGAATGGCCGAAGGGCCGAATGGCCTACTCCTGCACCTATTTTCTATGTTTCTATGTTTAACTCTACCGCTGCACCACCGTGCCAACTATGTTGTACGTACAGCAGGTAAAGCCGCCAGGGGTGTGAGAGTGGGGAATGATTCTGCGGCGTAGGAATGGCGTGGAAGAGGGTTTTGTGCAGCTGATGAGCAGAGGCAGGGGAGGGAGTAAGGTGCAAGCACATCTTCCACTCTAGTGCCATGGTCACGCATGTTTACAGCAATCCAATTCAATTCAGTTAAATGTTTGCAATCATCTAACGAGCAAGATAATAGACACGGAGCATCGGGGTATTCAAAATGCAATTAGATTGAAATAATAGCTGAGCTAATGTTCCAGGGGGATGGCTTGCAATTAGCCTTTCCCTATCCCTGGCTTCTCATCTTCATGTGGGGACAATCTGAACTGTATTGTTAAACTGTGCGTTTAAGAGGCTCTCAAATTACTACACCGCTACACGGATGTAGGACAACGGGAGAACAAGTTTATTGGCCAAGTATGTTCACATACAAGGGATTTGCCTTGGTGCTCCGCTCGCAAGTAACAACACGACATACAGTAACAATTAAGAATGACACATAGAACATTAAACATTAATAATAAACCATTATAGTTTAAACACGTGATTGAAATAGAATACCAGAGCAAAAGGATGCGACAGACTTCTGGTTGTTGAGTAGAGCTACCGCTCGTGGAAAAAAAGCTGTTTTTATGTCTGGCTGTGGCGGCTTTGACCAGCCCGGAGTCGCCTTCCAGAGGGAAGTGATTCAAAGAGTTTGTGGCCAGGGTGAGAGGGGTCAGAGAAATAAGCCTGAGGTATCGCTGCCTGAGATAGGGGCGGCACGGCGGCACGGCGGTAGAGTTGTTGCCTTACAGCGCCAGAGACCCGGGTTCGATCCTGACCTCGGGTGCTGTCTGTACGGAGTTTGTACATTCTCCCCCCGTGACCTTTTCTCCTGTTGCTCCAGTTTCCTCCCACACTCTCAACAGGTTTGTATGTTAAATGTGTCGGAAGGAACCGCAAGTGCTGGTACAGTTGTAGATTGCCCCTAAGATAGACCCCAAAAAGCTGGAGTAACTCAGCGGGTCAGACAGCACCCCTGGAGAAAAGGAATCGGTGACGTTTTGGGTCGAGACCCGTCTTGACCCGAAATGTCACCTATTCCTTTACACCAGAGATGCTGTCTGACCCGCTGAGTTACTCCAGCTTTTTGTGTCTAGCACAGGTTTGTAGGTTAATAGGTCAGTAAAAATCGTAAATGATCAATTATGAGGCAGCATCTCTACCAGCTATCCCACCCCTGTAGATGGTGCTGGTTTGATGATGGGCTGTGCCCATGATGGACTCCTCAATGCATTAAAAACCTCCATGAAGGAGAGGGTGGAGACTGTTATACTGCAACTGTGAGTTTAGTTTATTGTCACGTGTACCGAGGTACAGTGAAAAGATTTTGTTGCGTGCTAACCAGTCAGCAGAAAGACAATACATGATTACAATCGAGCCCTCCGCAGTGTAAAGATACATGATAAGGGAATAACGTGAATAATGTTTAGTGCAAGATAATGTCAGTGAAGTCCGATCAAAGATAGTCCAAGTGTCTCCGATGAGGTAGATAGTAGTTGAGGGTTAATCTCTATGTTAAAGAAGAAACAGCAGATGCTGGAAAATCGAAGGTACACAAAAATGCTGGAGAAACTCAGCGGGTGCAACAGCATCTATGGAGCGAAGGAAATAGGCAACGTTTCGGGCCGAAACCCTTCTTCAGACTGATTCTTCAGATCAGTCTGAAGAAGGGTTTCGGCCCGAAACGTTGCCTATTTCCTTCGCTCCATAGATGCTGCTGCACCCGCTGAGTTCCTCCAGCATTTTTGTGTACCGAGGGTTAATCTCTAGTTGTTGGGAGGGTGATTTAGTTCACTGATACCAGCTGGGAAGAAACTGTCCCTGAATCTGGAGGTGTGCGTTTTCACACTTCTATAACTTTTGCCCGATAGGAAAGGGGAGAAGAGGGAGTGGCCAGGGTGTAATTTGTCCTTGACTATGCTGCTGGCCTTGCCGAGGCAGCGTGAGGTGCAAATGGAGTCGTTGGAAAGGAGGTTGGTTTGTGCGATGGTCTGGGCTGCGTCCACAGTTCTCGGCAATTTCTTGCGATCTTGGATGGAGCTGTTCCCAAACCGTGCCGTGATGCATCCCGATAAAATGCTTTCTACGGCGCATCTGTAGAAGTTGGTGAGAGTTGAAGGGGGACATGCCGAACTTCCTAAGCCTTCTAGTAGAGACATTGTTGTGTTGGGGGTATGTTTAGACAATAGACAATAGACAATAGACAATAGGTGCAGGAATAGGCCATTTGGCCCTTCGAGCCAGCACCACCATTCAATGTGATCATGGCTGATTATCCCCAATCAGTACCCCGTTCCTGCCTTCTCCCCATATCCCCTGACTCCGCTATTTTTAAGAGCCCTATCTAGCTCTCTCTTGAAAGCATCCAGAGAACCTGCCTCCACCGCCCTCTGAGGCAGAGAATTCCACAGACTCACCAATCTCTGTGAGAAAAAGTCTTACTCGTTATTCTAAATGGCTTACCCCTTATTCTTAAACTGTGGCCCCTGGTTCTGGACTCCCCCAACATCGGGAACATGTTTCCTGCCTCTAGCGTGTCCAAGCCCTTAACAATCTTATATGTTTCAATGAGATCACCTCTCATCCTTCTAAACTCCAGAGTGTACAAGCCCAGCTGCTCCATTCTTTCAGCATATGACAGTCCCGCCATCCCGCAGCAGGACAGAATCTATTTCCACCTGGTTTCCACCCAATTTGCACCGTCCCAGCCAACAAAAAGCCTCAACTATGATTCAGCCAAAGAGATAACAATGGCCTGTCTCCTTGATCATCATTACATTGATCATCATTATCTAAATGGTGGCCGATTAGGAAATGGGGAGGTGCAGCGAGACCTGGGTGTCATGGTACACCAGTCATTGAAAGTAGGCATGCAGGTGCAGCAGGCAGTGAAGAAAGCGAATGGTATGTTGGCCTTCATAGCAAGAGGATTTGAGTATAGGAACAGGGAGGTTCTACTGCAGTTGTACAGGTTCTTGGTGAGACCACACCTGGAGTATTGCGTACAGTTTTGGTCTCCAAATCTGAGGAAGGACATTATAGCCATAGAGGGAGTGCAGAGAAGGTTCACCAGACTGATTCCTGGGATGTCAGGACTTTCATATGAAGAAGGACTGGATAGACTTGGCTTATACTCGTTAGAATTTAGGAGATTGAGAGGGGATCTTATAGAAACATACAAAATTCTTATGGGGTTGGACAGGCTAGATGCAGGAAGATTGTTCCCGATGTTGGGGAGGTCCAGGACAAGGGGTCACAGCTTAAGGATAAGGGGGAAATCCTTTAAGACCGAGATGAGGAAAAACTTTTTCACACAGAGAGTGGTGAATCTCTGGAACTCTCTGCCACAGAGGGTAGTTGAGACCAGTTCATTGGCTATATTTAAGAGGGAGTTAGATGTGGCCCTTGTGGCTAAAGGGATCAGGGGGTATGGAGAGAAGGCAGGTACGGGATACTGAGTTGGATGATCAGCCATGATCATATTGAATGGCGGTGCAGGCTCGAAGGGCTGAATGGCCTACTGCTGCACCTATTTTCTATGTATCTATATTACGTTTCTGCATATCTTTCATTCATTTGTTCTATATCTCTCTATATCACCATCTACAGGAGATCTCACGTTTCCCTTTCCCCTGGCTCTCCACTCTGAAGAAGGGTCTCGACCCAAACCATCACTTATTGCTTTTCTCCAGAAATCCTGCCAGACCCACTGAGTCACTCCAGCTGTTTATGTCTTATCTTCGGTTTAAACCAACATCTGCACTCGCTTCCAACACAAACTAAACCAGTGACGTTTTTCATACCTCCAGTTTCCCTCTCCCCTGACTCTCAGTCTGAAGAAGGGTCTCGACCCGAAACGTCACCCAGGGACTCTGTCTGACCGGCTGAGTTAACTCCGGCTTTTTGTCCCCATCTCTGAGTTCAAAGGCAGGTTGAATGACTTCAAAGAACAGGGAAAGATCAAAGAGACAAGGAGTTAAAGGAGCAATTACCTTCCCGAAATGACTTGCTATCCGTTTTCCACGGATATCGAGGACGAATGAATAGAACGAAAAAAAGGAATTGAAAAGCAATGACAAGCTCAGCTGGAGAGAAATGTAAAGGATACATTTGCAAAAATTATACCTTTAAAATATCATTTAAAAAAGTATATATAACTTTGCAGTGGCTCCACTCTACGATTTGCATTTGAATTAGATCTATTTTCAGTTAAGTCCCGCAGGGTTATGTAGGAAGTTGCTAAAATGTACTTTAGTCTTTACCTTTGAGGAATTAATTATACATGCGATCCCCCTACATACTTACCTTGAAGGTGATGGTCTTGCAATGTTCCACAGTGACCTCTTCAATCTGCAAGGTCATTCATTTTCTTCACCCCCCAAAAAAGTTTAATATTCATTTATTGAGTTATGTTAATATATGTTTAATATAATTAATACAGAATTATTTAATTTTATAACGCGAGGGGGGTGAATTCGAATCTCGTTCTTCCAGATGAGAGAGCTTGGGAACTGGCTTGACGAAAGAGGGTTTCGAAAATCAACGAATACGCCAGCCTCTTTAATAACTGACCCCGAGAGAGGTCTTTAGAATCGTGAAAGGCTTTTTCCGCGGGTGGATGGGTGGCACAGTGGTGCGCAGTAATAAACCTGAGACATCTCTGCCTGAGATATGGGCGGCATGGTGGCGCAGCGGTAGAGTTGCTGCCTTAAGGGCCAGTCCCACCCTCACGAGGTAATTCACAAATTCTCCCGAGTTTTCCCCTTGATTCAAACTCGCAGAATGTTCGTAACGAGTCCGTAGGAGGCCGTAGGAGTCCGTAGATATATCGTAGCGGCTCGTTATGCCAGCCGAAGTTAGTCGTGGCGTCAGGTAAGCCAGGACGTTTTTTCCAGCCCGATAAAAAATGTCCACGAGTAAAAAAATGGTCGGGATGAAAGAAATTGCAACTTTTTACTCGTAAGGAGGGCATCAAAATAGTCGTGGGAATTCGTAGACATACTCGTCGGAGTTCGTGAACATAGTCGCGGAAGGTTGTAGGAGTTCGTAGATTACCACGATCTTGACTTTTTTAATAGGGCCTTTAAACTCGGCAGAGGTTTTAAATTAAGTCGTGAAAGTGGGACAGGCCCTTTACAGCGGCAGATACCCGGGTTCGATCCTGTACGGAGTTTGTACGTTCTCCCTGTGACCGCGTGGGTTTTCTCCAGGGGTTTCCTCCCACACCCCAAAGACGTGCAGGTCTGTAGGTTGATTGCCTTCTGTAAATTGCTCCTAGTATGTAGGATAGAACTAGTGTGAACAGGTTGTCACTGGTCTGCATGGACTCGGTGGGCCGAAGGGCCTGTTTCCACACTGCATCTCTCAATCAAACTCAAGAAATGTAGACTGGAGGATTCAGTTTGCAAAATCGTACAGCACACAGAACGAAAATATTTCTTCCAAAATGGCTTTGAATGAGATAGACACAGAATGCTGGAGTAACTCAGCAGACAGGCACCATCTCTGCAGAGGCGGAATGGGGGACGTTTCGGAGTCGAGACCCGTCTTCAGACTGAAAGTCACGGGAAAAGGAAACGAGAAGTATGGAAGATGATGTAGAGAGATATAAAACAAAATGAATGAAAGACTTGCAAAGAAGGCTCTTGACCCGAAACGTCACCTATTCCTTCTCTTCAGAGATGCTGCCTGTCCCGCTGAGTTACTCCAGCATTTTGTGTCTATCTTCAGTTTAAACCAGCATCTGCAGTTCCTTCCTACTCATGGCTTTGAATGAGTGCTACAAAGTCCCAAATCAAAAGATTTCCAAATCATTTTATTTCAAGCTCCCACGACTTGAAATGTCGTACCACACATTTCCCAATACACCGACCGCTCTTTCACCTCAGCTCTGTAAATCTTTCTTTTTTTAAAATTTATTTTTTTTAAATTATTTTTATTAGAAGTACGGTAAATTACAATAATACACAACACTTATATCTTAATACATTTTTTATACCGCTTCATTTTTTTTAGCTTTAAGAGAAAGATAGAAATAAGGAAAGTAAAGAAAGTGCGCAAGAGTCGTGAGGTGCAAGAGAGTGTTGGGAAAAGAAAGCCCCTTAGAAAAGAAGTTAGAGAAGGAAGTAAAGTAAGAAAGTAGATCCTAGAAAAGAAAGAAAAAGAAAGTAGGAACAATCGCAGAAAGGGGACTACCAACCAAGTCTGTTTTTGTTGTTTTACCTCCCATTACCAGGTCCTGATACCATTTATTTATTTATTTATTTTTTAAATTACTATTGCACCTCATGCTTGTAATAGGTCCAGAAACGTAGACCACGTCTTTTGGAATTGGTCTGCTTTACCTGCTAAGAGGAATCTCATCTCGTCCAGATGTAATGTTTCAAACATATTTGATGTCCACATTTTTATTGTTGGTGTGGGCGCATTTTTCCAGAATTTAAGTATGAGTCTGTAAATCTTTCTATTTCACATTTCTGCCTTGTTTTCCTCTGAATGTTTCTGTCAATGTTGCTGCCATCTCCACTTCATTTCACATCATAACAGCTCACTGTGTAAAAACAAATCCCACTTTCCAGCCTCGATTCCTCCAGCACTTATCTTAAACCTCAGGTAGACAAAAGTGCTGGAGAAACTCAGCATCTATGGAGCGAAGGAAATAGGCAACGTTTCGGGCCGAAA
The DNA here is from genome assembly GCA_038087875.1 of Malacoraja senta. Classification (NCBI taxonomy): domain Eukaryota; kingdom Metazoa; phylum Chordata; class Chondrichthyes; order Rajiformes; family Rajidae; genus Malacoraja; species Malacoraja senta. Next base: position 72,583 of record JAXLNO010005459.1, read on the forward strand.
CCCTTCTTCAGACTGATGTAGCGTGGGGTGGGGGGAGGGGGGGGGCGGGAAGAAGAAAGGAAGAGGATGAGCCTGAGGGCTGAGGGAGAGCTGAGAAGGGGAGGAGACAGCAAGGGCTACCGGAAATTGGAGAAGTCAATGTTCATGCCGCTGGGGTGCAGACTGCCCAAGCGGAATATGAGGTGCTGCTCCTCCAATTTCCGGTGGTGCTCACTCTGGCCATGGAGGAGGCCCAGGACAGAAAGGTCGGATTCGGAATGGGAGGGGGAGTTGAAGTGCTGAGCCACCGGGAGATCAGGTTGGTTAATGCGGACCGAGCGGAGGTGTTCGGCGAAACGATCGCCAAGTCTACGCTTGGTCTCACCGATGTAGATCAGCTGACAGTTAATGCGGAGGTGTTCGGCGAAACGATCGCCAAGCCTACACTGGGTCTCACCGATGTAGAAACCTCTTTGTGTACAAAATCATGAGAGGAATAGATCGGGTAGACGCACAGGGTCTCTTGCCCAGAGTAGGGCAATTGAGAACCAGAGGACATAGGTTTAAAGTGGGGGTGGGGGAGATTGGAACTAGTGTGAACGGGTGATCAATGGGGGGCCCACTCTCGATGGGCCGAAGGACCAGTTTCCCTGCTGTACCTCCAAAGCTGAAAAAGAAACCAAAGACTAATGTAGGAAAAGATTGGCCAGATGCACAGAGTCTCTTGCCTAGAGGAGGGGAATCGAGGACAAGAGTACATAGGTTTAAGGTGGAAGGGGATTTAATAGGAACCTGATGGATAACTTTTGAACTCAAAGGGTGGTGGTTGTATGGAACGAGTTGCCGGAGGAGGTAGTTGAGGCAACTTATATTGCAACGTTTAAGAAACATTTAGACAGGTACTGTTCATGGATAGGATAGGTTTAGAGGGATATAGCCTAAATGCACGCAGGTGGGGCTAGTGTAGATGGAACATATTGGTTGGTGTGGGCAAGTTGGGCTAAAGGACCTGTTTCCACACTGTATGACTACTGTATTTACCTGAAATTGGAGAATGAAATCTCTATGCTGTTGTCTTGTAGACTACAGATTCCAGCAACGTAGAGTCATAGAGTGATACAGCATGGAAACAGGCCCTTTGGCCCAACCTGCCCAAGCCGACCAACGTGGCCCATCTACACTAGTCCCACCTGCCTGCGTTTGGCCCGTATCCCTCCATGTACCTGTCTAACTGTTTCTTAAATGTTGTGATAGCCCCTGCCTCAACGACCTCCTCTGGCAGCTCCTTCCATACACCCACCACCCTTTGTGTGAAAAAAGTTACCCCTCAGATTCCTATTAAATCCTTTCCCCTTTCACCTTAAACCTATTTCCTCTGGCCTTCAATTCACCTACTCTAGGCAAGAGAATCTGTGCATCTACCCGATCTATTCATGATTTTATACACCTCTCATTTAAGATCACCACTCATCCTCCTGCGCTCCAAGGAATAGAGTCCCAGCTTTGCTCCCTCAAGTTCCAATTAAATCTTCCTCCACCGCCCCCACCCCCCCCCCCCCCACCCTCTCCCCCCTCACCTCTGGTTCTAGATTCGCCGACTCTGGGTAAAGAACTCTGTCTCTTCTGCCTGAGACAAACCGGCTCTCGTTTTGCTGCTGGTGGCAGCGGCAATGGCTGTAATTTTGCCTGGGGGAGTTTGTTCGTCCTTCTGATGACGACCGTGGATTTAATGAATGAACGGGGCTCTGGGGCGAGTTTAAAGGGCATTGAGAATTAACCACTGGAAAGGAGTGGCGGGAGGAGTGTACGGTTGGCAGCTTCTCAACACTGAAGGTCACAAATGTTGTTGGACTTCAGGACAAGAAGTGAGAGAGTGCGATACCAAAGGGCCTTCCAACAGTGAGTGGGCGCAGGTCAGGAACACGATGGAACCGTCTTCCCTCGCTTGAAGGTAACTCCAGCAACACTTGACAATCTCAAAACCAACCAATATTAGTAGGAAAGAACTGCAGATGCTGGTTTAAATCGAAGGTAGACACAAAATGCTCAGGCAGCTTGCACCCCAGCTGTATGGACATTGACTTCTCCAACTTCAAGTCGCCCTTGATTTCTGTCTCTCTCCATCCCCTCCACCTTCCCAGTTCTCCCACCAGTCTTACTGTCTCTGACTACATTCTATCTGTGTACCGCCCACTCCCCTGACATCAGTCTGAAGAAGGGTCTCGACCCGAAATGTCACCCATTCCTTCTCTCCCGAGATGCTGCCTGACCCACTGAGTTACTCCAGCATTTTGTGTCCACCAACCAATATTAGTTTAGTTTAGAGATACAGTGCTGAAACAGGCCCTTTCGGCCCACCGAGTCCACGCCAACCATGCTTACACTATCCTACACACACTAGGGACAATTTACATTCACACCAAGCCAATTAACCTACAAACCTGCACGTCTTTGGAATGTGGGAGGAAACTGAAGACTTCGGAGAAAACCTACGCAGGTCACGGGGAGAACGTACAAACTCCGTACAGACAGCACCCGTAGCCGGGTTCGAACCCGGGTCCCTGGCGTTGTGAGGCAGCAACTCTACCCGCTGCGCCACCGTGCCGGCCTTTTACTCATTACAACAAGACGAATTTGTGCTTCTTCCGTGCTCAGGTTCGGAGTTCGAGTGTTGTATTCCCATCAAAAATTCACGGATGGGATTGATTTCATTACAGTCGCTCCGCCCTCTCATTATCTTTCATTAAAGCAATTAAATTTTGAACGAGGGGGGATTAAATCAGATGTGTTCTGTGGAGTGGCTACTGTAACTGTAACAGGTGTAGCTGCAGATACTGACTGACTTGTTCGTTTGACAAGGGATGATGTATTTTGCTGAAAGATTAATGCTGTGATACAATCAATGCAGGATTACCAGAGCTTACCGTGCAAGGGATTACCAAGAGGGACAAAGAGGCGTTGAATTTAATGTAACAGCAAAGCCGTACTTCAGTATAATACTCCTGCTCTATCCAAACTGCATTAACAATTTGCGTGGGAGAAAGAAGGCTGTCTCCTTACGATTGTGTTGAAGTTGGGTCTGATATGCTTACCTTCATCAGCTGGGGCATTGAGTATAAGCCATAGATTCATCGAGCGTGCAAACAAGCCCCTCGGCCCAACTTTCCCATGCCGACCACAAACATGTCCCATCTACGCTGGTCCCACCTGCCTGCGTTTGGCCCATATCCCTCCAACCCTGTCCAATCCATGTCTAATTGCTTCTTAAAAGTCGCGATAGTCCCTGCCTCAACTACCTCCTCCGGCAGCTCGTTCCATACACCCACCACATTCTGTGTGAGAAAGTTACCCCTCAGATTCCCATTAAATCTTTCCCCCTTCACCTTAAACCTGTGAAATGGAGTTTAATTTTGGTTTGAGTTGAGTTTATTGTCACGTGTATCGAGGTACAGTGAACGCTGTAGTTGCGTGCTAACCACACTACCAAATGGAGGAGTACAGATTATGTGCAGGCAGAAGGGATTAGTTTAGTTTATTGCCGCGTGTACCGAGGTACAGTGAAAAGCTTTCGCTGCGAGTTGCGAGATTAATGTAGAGCAATGTTCGGGACAGACATTGTGAGCCGTTGGGGTGTATTCCTGCGCTCTACTGTTCTCGGCCTAGTGTTGACGTAAAGCCTACAGCCCCTTTCTCTGTTTCGGAAAGCACAAATGGAAACCGTTTTCTCCTGATCTGTCCCATCAAACCCTTATCGGAGTAATCCTCGGAATTATTTGCTCAAGAGGAAAAATAGCCCAGCTAATCCAATGTATCCTGTGAAGGATGTGCTGTCTCTGGAGCGGTTCCTGAGGAGGTTTACAAGAAACATCCCAGGAATGAGTAAGTTAACACATGATGGTTTACGTTAATAACAGAAAACACATACGTTGAATCGACTGGCACGGTGGTGCAGCGGGTAGAGTCGCTGCCTCACAGAGCCAGAGACCCGGGGTTCGATCCTGACCACGGGTGCTGTCTGTACGGAGTTTGTACCTTCTCCCCGTGACCTGTGTGGGTTTTCTCCGGGTGCTCCGGTTTCCTTCCACATTCCAAAGACGTACAGATTTGTAGGTTAATTGGCTTCAGTAAAATTGTAAATTGTCCCCAGTGTGTAGGATAATGTTAATGTACGGGTTGATCGCTGGTCAGCATGCACTCGGTGGGCCAAAGGGCCTGTTTCCTCTCAGCATCTTTAGTTTAGTTTGATTTAGAGATACAGAGCACAAAACAGGCCCTTCAGCCCACCCAGTCCGCTCAGATCAGTGATCCACGTACACTAGCTCCATCCTAAGCAATAGGGACAATTTACAATCTTTACCGAAGCCAATTAGCCTACAAGCCTGCGCGTCTTTGGAGTGTGGGAGGGAACCGGAGCACCCGGGGAAAACCCATGGGTACAAACTCCGTACAGACAGCACCCGTAGTCAGGATCGAACCGAGTCTCTGGCGCTGTGAGGCAGCAACTCCACCGCTGCGCCACCGTGCCGCCCTAAAGTCTGAAGTCAAAAGGATTCCTCTCCAAGTGCACATTTGGACATGTGGCCCGAACGAGGCCGTTCCTATTGAGTATAATCAGTGTAATGCATGCGTGCGTGGTGACAAACAGGACATCATAAGGTTAAAGCCTTTACATGATGCACCAACAGGAATATGTAAAAATCCCTGAGTAAAATATGTACGAGAAGCCAGATGTTTCTTTAGAACATGGCTCCCAGTATTTCAATAAAACCCCCTATTACTGTAAGTGATTACCTCTGGGAAAGGTTTCTTGGCAAATGTGATCGTCACTGAATTGGAATTGACTGGGTAGAACAAGAATTGTAGGTTTTTAACTTAATAGCTGTCACACACACACACTGCATTAATAAAATATTGATTCTTTCATAACACTGTTTCATTTTTAATAACCTCGCTGGAGCGAACCATCTACAGTATCCAAGAGATAATACAGAAAATGACTGCGTACTGTATATCTTTGTCCCAGCATCAATCTCCGCCCCAGACATGGATCTCGCTCCTTGCCACATATCTTTAACTGCAGTGTCTCTTACCGCTGATCTCTGCCTGGATCTTTGACCTGCCTGTATCGGAGACTTTGCCGCCACAAGTTCACAGGTTCATGAGTCCTAGGAGCAGAATTAGGCCATTCGGCCCATCGAGTGAACTCCGCAGATGCTGGAATCCTGAGCAAACAAATAAACTGCTGGAAGAACTCAGCAGGTCAGGCAGCATCTGTGGAAGGAGAAGGATGGACAAAGTTTCGGGTCGGGACCCGATTAGTTTAGTTTACAGATACAGTGGAAACAGGCCATTCGGCCCACCTAGTCCATGCTGACCAGCGATCCCCGCACACTAACACTATCCTACACACACTAGGGACAATTTGCACTGATACCAAACCAATTAACCTACAAACCTGCACGTCTTTGGAGTGTGGGAGGAAACTGGAGCACGCGGAGAAAACCCACACACATGGAGAACATACAAACTCAGTAGAGGCAGCACCTGTAGTCGGGATCGGACACGGGTTGTCTTGCTTTTTACTGCAGAAATGTGGAATTCTGTTTTGCAATAATAATTGGTGCAGGGTCGAAGACGCAAGGAACTGTGGACGCTGGAATATTGAGCAAATACATCTATAGGTAAATAAAGAAGTGCAGTTGTTGTTGCTACTAAACTGGCAAGGGCGGCACAGTGTCAGAAACCTGGGTGCGATCCTGACCTCGGGTGCTATCTGTGTGGAGTTTGCATGTCCTCCATGTGGAATTACGCCAGGTGCTCCGGTTTCCTCCCATATCCTAAAGTCACGGTGGCGCAGCGGTAGAGTTGCTGCCTTACAGCGAATCCAGCGCCGGAGACGCTGGTTCGATCCCGACCACGGGTGCTGTCTGTACGGAGTTTTACGTTCTCCCCGTGACCTGCGTGGGTTTTCTCCGAGATGTTCGGTTTCCTCCCGCACTCCAAAGGCGTGCAGGTTTGTCGGTTAATTGGCTTGGTGTTAAAATGTAAAAATTGTCCCTAGTGAGTGTAGGGTGTAGGTTAATGTGCGGGGATCGCTGGTCGGCGCAGACCCGGTGGGCCGAAGGGCCTGTTTCCTGCTGTATCTCTAAACTAAACTAAACAAAATTAAACGTGCAAGTTTGTAGGTCAATTGGCCGCTGTTTAAAACAAAATGCCCCTAATGTGTCGGGAGTGGATTAGAAAGTGGGATTTATTTATGACTAGTGTGAACGGGTAATCAATGGTCAGCATGGACTCAGTGGGTCGAAGCACTTGTTTCCATGTTGTACTAAACTAAACTAAATACTTGGAGGAAGTATTACAGGAAGGATGTGGAGGCTTTGGAAAACGTGCAGAGGGTCTTTACCAGAATGATGCCTGGATTGAGGAGTATTAGCTACAGGGACAATAGACAATAGACAATAGACAATAGGTGCAGGAGTAGGCCATTCGGCCCTTCGAGCCAGCACCGCCATTCACTGTGATCATGGCTGATCATCCCCAATCAGTACCCTGTTCCTGCCTTCTCCCCATATCCCCTATCTTTAAGAGCCCAATCTAACTCTCTCTTGAAATCATCCAGAGAATTGGCCTCCATTGCCTTCTGAGGCAGAGAATTCCACAGACACACAACTCTCTGGGTGAAAATGTTTTTCCTCAGCTCTGTTCTAAATGGCCTACCCCTTATTCTTAAACTGTGTGGCCCCTGGTTCTGGATTCTCCCAACATGGGGAACATCGGGAGAGGTTGGACAGAGTTTGATTGTTTGGTCTGGAACACCAGAGGTTGCAGGGAGACCTGATAGAAGGATATAAGATTATGAGAGGTGTAAATAGGGTAAACAGTCAGAACCTTTCTCTCAGGATGGAAAAAAATCAAGTACGAGACGGCAAAAATGTAAGGTGAGAGGGGTTTAAAGGATATGTGCAGGGCTATATTTTGTCACAGAGGTCGGTGAGTGCCTGGAATGCCCTGCCAGTGATGCTGTTTGAGTCAGACACAATGGCGGCACTTAAGAGATGTTTAGATATTTTCATTCATTCATCATCGTTGAAAACATTAGCGACGCAGCGGTGCTGGTTTCTGATGGGAACGGTGACGGACGCACCACACATCTCTGTCCTCCAGTTCCTGCGGACTTCCGCCTCTGGAAGTAGAGGATGTTGGTGTGTGTGTGTTTGTGTGTGTGCTTTATCATCGTTCCTTACAATGCCATGTACGACAGTGATCGCAACTTCTACTGAAGTGTGGATGGCCGTTGGCGTGTTTGAAGCTCCTCCGCCCTTTGATGGGACTTGATTTTGGTCCTGCTGAGGGTCCACAGCCCCCTCCTCACCTGGCAAACCAGGTGGGGGTTTAGTCATCAACTATCCGACCATGGAGCAGGTAGAACGGGATTACATGGTACCTGTGGCGGGGGGAACTCTCCCCGACCTTAGATATAGGTAGACACAAAATGCTGGAGTAACTCAGCATCCCTGGAGAGAAGGAATGGGTGACGTTTCGGGTTAAGACCCTTCAGATTTCTTTAGACATAGGCATATTTTAGGCATATAGTAGGTACGAAATGTGAGGGAGATAAGAGTTGGTTTAGTTTAGTTTAGAGATACAACGCAGAAACAGGCCCCGTTGGCCCACTGAGTCCGCGCCGACCAGTGATCACCCCGTACACAAGCACTATCCTAGGTACAATTTACACTTCTTACCGAAGCCAATTAACCTACAAACCCATACGTCTTTGGAGTGTGGGGAGGAAACCGGAGCACCCAGAGAAAACCCACCTGGTCACAGGGAGAACGTACAAACTCAGTACAGACAGCACCTGTAGTCAAGATGGATTTAAGAGAGAGATAGATAGAGCTCTAGGGGCTAGTGGAATCAAGGGGTATGAGGAGAAGGCAGGCACGGGTTATTGATTGGGTACGATCAGCCATGATCGCAATGAAAGGTGGTGCTGGCTCGAACGGGCCGAATGGCCTCCTCCTGCACCTGTTTCTATGTTTCTATCGAAACAGAGTCTCTAGCGTGTGAGGCAGCGACTCTACCGCGGCACCACCGTGCCGCCCTTGGTCTTGGCAATTATGTTTGGAACGGACATTGAGGGCTGAAGGGCCTGTTCTTGAGCGGTATTGTTCCATGTTCTATGTTCTACGCTGCTAAACTAAAGCAAGAGACTTGGACAGGTTGGTAGAACGAGATGGATTCTCGAGGGACAACAGTGTCGATTCCATCAAGCGGGATAGCATGTGAAGACTAGTTGTAAATTTGCCGCACGTCCCACAGCCCTATCAATTATGATTCTGTGATGGAAATAAAAAGAGCGTTATCAAATAAATTATTTTGCTCCAGTTTAGATCTACCTCAGTGACAGTTACTACATCATTAAGCATGAAAACCAGACACTGCATCACCAAAATCCCAGAGCGAAATAAATAAGCTGTGTCCTTAAAATAATTAGTGAAGCCACGGAATCACCAAAGGGTTAATGGCGCATCTGTTAAGCATCTTTAAACATGTCTTTAAACATCTTTAAACAGGTATTCCGTCTTCTTGACATTCATTGGGGTGTGAGTTACAAACCCAAACCCTAATAATGGGCCTGTCCCACTTAGGCGGCTTTTTAGGCGGCCACATGGTTGCCGGGGTGTCGCCTGTATGGTCGTGAGTAGTCTCCTCAGTCGCCCAAAGAGTCGTAGCGTCTTTCTGGTCCCCGAAAATTTCTCAATGTGTTGAAAAATTCTTGCCGACTGGCGACCTTGGGTTAGATGCCCCAATGAGCTTAGCTTGACGCAGAAAGATATGCAAAAAAGTAACAATGATCAAGGAAAGGTCGAGATGGCCTGTTTCCGTGCTGTAATTGTTATATGGTTATATGGTTATATGGAAAGGTGGAGCCCACAATGGTCCATTGTTGACTTGAGCCAGGTGATAACGAGTTATGTGGACAGTGAAACTCAACAGGACGGTGGGTGAAACTAGTACGACGACTAGGGAGGGGGAGGGATGGAGAGAGAGGGGACGCAAGGGTTTCTTGCGTCCCCTCTCTCGGGGGTCTGAAGAAGGGTCTTGACCCGAAACGTCACCTATTCCTTCTCTCCAGAGATGCTGCCTGTCCCGCTGAGTGCCACACTCCAGCTTTTTGTGTTTATCTTCGGTGTAAACCAGCATCTGCAGTTCCTTCCTACACCAATTGGATTGAGGTATTTTCAGGCAGATATCTTTGTTCGTGAAGGAGAACTAATCCTCCTGCAGTGTAATAAAGATTCAGATTCCATTTCTGTTGGATCATTAAAGAAACTAAGAACAAATGTCTTGAGGCACATTACAATTAGGTGTTTCTGAAATGCTGTCACTGTAAACAATTTCTGCATCACAAGCTCTCACTGGGCTAATGGCCCTATAATCTATCTCTAAATCATCTTGGTTGCGGGATAATTACTTTGGAAAATACTGGGGAGAATTTTGCTCTTTCTTCAGAGTAGTGCTCTGATTCTTCTATAATGACCCCGTGGGTTTCCTCCGGGTGCTCCGGTTTCATCCCACATCCCAACGACGTGCGGGTTTGTAGGTTAATTGGCCCTCTGTAAATTGCCCTCTCGTGTGTAGAGGGTGGATGAGAAAGTGGGATGACATCGATGGTCGGCGTGGACTCGGTGGGCCGGGCCGAAGGGCCTGTTTCCATGTTGCACCTCTGAAACTAAAACTAAAACTACCTCTGTGTAGGAAGGAACTGCAGATGCTGGTTTACACTGAAGATAGACACAACATGCTGAAGGAACTCAGTGGGTCAGGCAGCATCTGTGGAGAAAAGGAATGGGTGATGTTTCGGGCTGAGTCCTTTCTTCAGACTGGGAGTCAGGGAGTCAGGGAGCCTCTATGTTCTCTTCTGTGCAGTTTTAGTATTTAGTTTAGAGATACAGCATGGAAACAGGCCATTCGGCCCACCGGGTCCGTGCCGACCAGCGATCCACGCACACTAACACGATTCTACACACACTAGGGACAATCTACAATTTTTCCAAGCCAATCAACCTACAAACCTGTAAATCTTTGGAGTGTGGGAGGAAACCGGAACACCTGGAGAAAACCCACGCAGGTCACGAGGAGAACATACAAACTCCTTACAGCCTGTATGGAGTTTGTACGTTCTTCCCATGCCCTGCGTGGGCTTCCCCCGAGATCTTCGGTTTCCTCCCACACTCCAAAGACGTGCTAGTTTGTCGGCTAATTGGCTTGGAAAAATTGTAAATTGTCCCTCGTGTGTGTGTGTGTAGGATCGTGTTAGTGTGCGTGGATCGCTGGTCGGCACGGACTCGGTGGGGCGAAGGGCCTGTTTCCGCGTTGTATCTCTAAACTAAACGAAACGAAACCAAACTCCGAAATTAATGCGACCGTTGTCATTGCAAGCTGTGAGGCCATGCGGAACCTGCATGCTATAATGCACTGCATCCCACGCTCTCCATTTTCCAAACTCATTAACCCTGCTTACACATGGAGCAGATGGTGCGTTGGCATTGTGCAGTGGAATGCAACTATCATTAAGCAGACTTTTTGGAATCCTGTTATTTATTATTAATGAGTGTTCAGGCATCTGAGCAACACTGCATTGGAAAGCTAAAGGATGGAATATTTTATTTTAAGTTCACATTAGAGCCCAGATTTTAAGCTAACCTGTCCAATAATGGGAGCATAAAAATCAGACGAGGCTTCAAACAGTCAACTGGATCCAAATCCAGGGAGGTTTGTGTTAAAATGAACGCAATCGTTTTTTTGGCCTTTTCCGATTCTTCAGTTCAGTTTAGTTTCTTGTCCCGTGTACCGAGGTACAGTGAAAAGCTTTTGTTGCGTGCTAACCAGCCAGCGGAAAGACAACACAATACAGGGCTACATGGTGGTGCAGCGGTAGAGTTGCTGCCTCACAGCGCCAGAGACCCCGGTTCGATCCTGACTACGGGTGCTGTCCGTACAGAGTTTGTACGTTCTCCCCGTGACCTGCGTGGGATTTCTCCGAGATCTTCAGTTTCCTCCCACACTCCAAAGATGTACAGGTTTGTAGGTGAATTGGCTTGGTGTACATGTAAATTGTCCCTCGTGTGTGTAGGGTAGCTAGCGTTCATGTGTTGGGATCACTGGTCGGCACGCATTCGGTGGGCCGAAGGGCCTGTTTCCACGCTGTATCTCTAAACTAAACTAACCTAAACATGATCACAATCGAGCCATTCACAGTGTACAGGTGCAAGGTACATGATTCTCGCAGAGATAGCTGGAAGACATGTTACAAGCTGGTCACAAAGCCAAGGATAGACACAAAAAGCTGAAGTAACTCAGCAGAACGGGCAGCATCTCTGGAGAGAAGGGATGGGCCAAATGCATCCATTAGCTTCTACTTACCAGAAGTTGGTTGTTCAATGGAGCTGGTCCAAGGTGGGTGAGCTTGACCTACAGAGAATATAGGAACTAGAGGAGCCTGCCTCTGGGGAGCAACCGCTTGTGAAGAGTTGCAAGCTGGGTGATGCACCTTTATAGGACCTTGCAGTTGTAGTCACCCCCATTACAGGAATGATGTGGAAGAGAGGGAGAGGGCGCAGAAGAGGTTTACCAAAATTCAGCCTGGATTGGAGGCTTTCAGCTACAAGGAGAGGTTGGATAGACTTGGACAGGCACAAAATGCTGGAGTAACTCCGCGGGACAGGCAGCATCTCTGGAGAGAAGGAATGGGTGGCGTTTTGTGTCGAGACCCTTCTTCAGTCTAGTTAAGGGCCTGTCCCACTTGGGCGACCTAATTGGCGAATATAGAAGAGTTAAAAAAAATGACATGTTGAAGACTTCCTTCAACTATATAGAAGACCTCCTTTGACCTCCTTTGACTATGTTGAAGACCAGCTTCGACTAGCTACGACTAACTTCTGGAAAATTGGACACCGAATAGTGGAGATTGAAGACGACCTCCTTCGATCTCCTTCGACCTCCCTTTGACTATGATGAAGACCATCTACGACTACCTTCGACTACCTACGAGTAACATGGCGACCTACTACGACCTACTACGACCTACTACGACTAAGCCTACGAGTAAAAAAAGTATCGTTTTTTTTTTTCCATGGCGACCTTTTTTTACTCGCGGGCATTTTTTAACGTATTGAAAAAAACGCCGCGACCTAGCTGAGGCCTCGAGTACGCGGAGACCACTCTCGAGCATGAAGGAGAGTTACGAAGACCTCCTACAACCTCGTGACGACCATGCTGCGAGTATGAGTCGAGGGCAAACTCGCCAGAACTCGCGGATTAGGTCGCCCAAGTGGGACAGGCCCTTTAGGGAAAAGAGAAACGAGAGATATCAGCGAGAGAGAATGTTGCAGAACTCTATTTACGTGGAGTACCATCGGATGTTAGGATAGCGTGCTAAACAAAACTTTTCACTGTGCCTCGGTAAATATGACATTAATAAACCTAAAACCTTGCTACAACAATACCAGAGGAGAGAACCAAAATGAAGATATAAAAATGTGCAACCAAAAGGCTCATCTTGTTCCAGATGTCAGCGTGACCAGAAGCATCCAGCAATTGTATTTGATGAAGCCTAGCCCAAAGAATGAGATGATTAGCACAGACCAGTGATTAGCTGGAGGCTGCAACAGTATTTAGCTCCATTGCCTTCTAACAAGAGAGATACCCAGTTGTGGTCATAGACTTCATTGGAGCAAGGGCATATGTGCAATGGGATTGTGACAATAACCCCATGGATATCTCAGTACAAGCATCAGCGGGCACGGAATTGTTTCCATGTGCCACTGTGCCACCTTCGCTCTGCCCACGAGCGAGCCACTGGATTAGCCCAGGGCTTTGCAGAGACCACGACAAGAAGGACTGAAGGCTTGTGCACTCTGGCGCTCCCTCCCTTGTGGACCAACTGGTTTCAGTGTCGGCAGCTGCCGCGTTCCACCCTCTGTGCTGCCAGCTCACGTCCCATATGTTGCTGTGTAGGAAGGAACTGCAGATGCTGGTTTAGATCGAAGATAGACTCAGAATGCTGGAGTAACTCAGCAGGACAGGCAGGCAGCATCTCTGGAGAGAAGGAATGGGTGACGTTTCGGGTCTAGACCCTTCGTCAGTCTGAAACGTCACCCATTCCTTCTCTCCAGAGATGCTGCCTGTCCCATATGTTGCTGCCTGCCCTCGCCATCTGTCAGGTCCACCGTGTCCGCACCGACCAGCAATCACCCCCCATACACCAGCACTACCCTCCACACACCAGGGGACAATTTACAATTTTACCAAAGCCTATTAACCTACAAATGTGCCCGTCTTTGGAGTGTGGGAGGAAACCGGAGATCCCGGAGAAAAACCACGCAGGTCACGGGGAGAACGTACAAACTCCGTACAGACAGCACCCGTAGTCAGGATCGAACCCGGGTCTTTGGTGCTGTGAGGCAGCGACTCATCTGCCCGTAACCTTTGATGCCCCTACCAATCAAGAACCAATCCATCTCTGCTTTAAGAACACTCAGTGGCTTGGCCTCCACAGCCATCTGTGCCAACGAATCCCACAGATTCACCACCCTCTGGCTAAAGAAATTCCTCAGTGATCAGGATTTCTCACTCTCTCTGTCTCTCTCACATCCCACCTTATCCTGCAGTGAGTTCAGTTCTAGTATCAAAACAAAAAGTTTTCCTGATCCCCTCTCTAATCCTTTCACCAATTACTTCAATCCGATGCACTGATTGACTTAAGTGCCACAACACTCACAACATATTAGATACATACATAGATACATAGAAAATAGGTGCAGGAGTAGGCCATTCGGCCCTTCGAGCCTGCACCGCCATTCAATATGATCATGGCTGATCATCCAACTCAGTATCCCGTACCTGCCTTCTCTCCATACCCCCTGATCCCCTTAGCCACAAGGGCCACATCTAACTCCCTCTTAAATATAGCCAATGAACTGGCGTCAACTACCCTCTGTGGCAGAGAGTTCCAGAGATTCACCACTCTCTGTGTGAAAAAGTTTTTCCTCATCTCGGTCTTAAAGGATTTCCCCCTTATCCTTAAGCTGTGACCCCTTGTCCTGGGCTTCCCCAACATCGGGAACAATCTTCCTGCATCTAGCCTGTCCAACCCCATAAGAATTTTGTACGTTTCTATAAGATCCCCTCTCAATCTCCTAAATTCTGGCGAGTATAAGCCAAGTCTATCCAGTCTTTCTTCATATGAAAGTCCTGCCATCCCAGGAATCAGTCTGGTGAACCTTCTCTGCACCCCCTCTATGGCTATAATGTCCTTCCTCAGATTTGGAGACCAAAACTGTACGCAATACTCCAGGTGTGGTCTCACCAAGACCCTGTACAACTGCAGTAGAACCTCCCTGCTCCTATACTCAAATCCTTTTGCTATGAAGGCCAACATACCATTCGCTTTCTTCACTGCCTGCTGCACCTGCATGCCTACTTTCAATGACTGGTGTACCGTAAGAGTTAGAAGCGGCCATCTGTTAAATGCTGATTAAGTAGCGTTAAAGAACTACATCTGTGTCGTGGATTAGGAGACTGACCTTTGACCCCAGCCTTCAATCTTGAAGTCAAAAGGTCATAAGTGATAGGAGCAGAATTAGGTCATTTGGCCCATCATGTCTACTCCGCCATTCAATCATGGCCGATCTATCTCTCCCTCCTAACCCCATTCTCCTGCCTTCTCCCTGACCTCCGTGCTAATCAAGAATCTATCCATCTCCTAATATTTAAGAAACAGTTAGACAGGTACATGGATAGGACAGGTTTGGAGGGATATGGACCAAATGCAGGCAGGTGGGACTAGTGTAGATGGGCCAGCATGGGTAAGTTGGGCCGATGGGCCTGGTTCTGTGCTGTATGAATCTAGAACTTTATAAACTACAATCACAGCTAAATAAGTGAGTGGTAAACACGTCTTTAATAATTATCACCCTTCTCCAGTCATTCACTTGTTTTCAACATTTCTGCCTTATTTCACCTCCTCAGACATGACTTCACATAGAATATTTCATCAAATTAACCATATGTAAAAAGACCTGCCGTTCTCTTCCCTCTTAAACTCTCCTTTGTTCTAGACTCTGAAGAATAAAGCCTCTTGGCTGCAGTTAAGGGAGAAATCAATAAGCAAAGAAAGAAATACAACCGCCACAGGATGTTATGTGTTTTTTTTTAATGAAGATTTTAATATAGGAAATGCAGCGTTCAATTAGTTGCTCAGCCAGCTCCTGGGAACCGCAATGAGATCGTGACCATGTCACCCGGGCACCGTGTTATAGGAAAGATATTGCCAAGCTTGAAGGGGTTCAGAGAAGATTTCCGAGGATGTTGCCAGGGCTAGAGGGTGTGAGCTACAGGGAGAGGTTGTCGCAGGCTGGGTCTCTATTCCTTGGAGCGCAGGAGGATGAGGGGTGATCTTATAGAGGTGTACAAAATCATGAGAGGAATAGATCGGGTAGATGCACAGAGTCTCTTGCCCAGAGTGGGGGAATCGAGGACCAGAGGACATACTGTAGGATCAAGGTGAAGGGGAAAAGATTTAATAGGAATCTGAGGGGTAGCTTTTTCACACAAAGGGTGGTGGGTGTATGGAACAAGCTGCCAGAGGATGTAGTTGAGGCTGGGACTATCCCACCGTTTAAGAAACAGTTAGACAGGTACATAGATAGGACAAGTTTGGAGGGATATGGACCAAGCATGGGCAGGTGGGACTAGTGTAGCTGGGACATGCTGGCTGGTGTGGGCAAGTTGGGCCGAAGGGCCTGTTTCTGTTTTGCCCTGTCAACAGGGTTCCTTTCTGGGTCACAAGAGGGACCTGACCCAAACGTTACCTATCCATGTTCTCCATGGATGCTGCCTAACCCGCTGTTACTCCACCATTTTGTGTCTCTATAGATCAGCCATGATTGAATGGCGGAGTAGACTTGATGGGCCGAATGGCCTAATTCTGCTCCTATCACATATGATCTTATAAACAATCCCCTTAATCACAACAACCAACAAGAATAGCTGCAGATCCTACCTAAATGTTAATTTTACTTTAGTTTAGTTTAATTTAGTTTAGTTTATTGTCACGTGAAGTTAAGATTGTTAAGGGTTTGGACACGCTGGAGGCAGGAAACATGTTCCTGATGTTGGGGGAGTCCAGAACCAGGGGCCACACACAGTTTAAGAATAAGGAGTAAGCCATTTAGAACGGAGACGAGGAAACACTTTTTCTCACAGAGAGTGGTGAGTGTGGAATTCTCTGCCTCAGAGGGCGGTGGAGGCCGGTTCTCTGGATGCTTTCAAGAGAGAGCTAGATAGGGCTCTTAAAAATAGCGGAGTCAGGGGATATGGGGAGAAGGCAGGAACGGGATACTGATTGGGGATGATCAGCCTTGATCACATTGAATGGCGGTGCTGGCTCGAAGGGCCAAATGGCCTACTCCTGCACCTATTGTCTATTGTCTATTGTCTATAAGTACAATGAAAAGCTTTTTGTTGCGTGCTATCCAGTCAGCGGAAAGACGATACACAATTGCAATCGAGCAGTCCACAGAGCACAGATACAGGATAAAGGGAATAACATTTAGTGCGAGGTAAAGTCCGGTAAAGCCCGATTAAAGATAGTCCCAAGGTCACCATTGTGGAGATGGCAGCTCAGGACAGCTCTCTAGTTGTTGATAGGGCAGTTCCGTTGCCTGATAACAGTTGGGAGGAAACTATTCAATCTGATAAAAGTGTAAATTAAAGTTGAGGAGGCCTAAACTGCTTCAGAGGAGAAAAATGCAAATTTCAGTGGCGGTGAGATCTTTGTTAGTGTCTATAATATTGTCTGTCTTTCAGGCCTGCACAGAATCCATTGGTAATGATTGGCAAGTGGGGTACTCCTGGGTCTGAGAAATGCTTTTAAGTAGAATCAGGGGATACACATGACTGACGCAGGACTTACTTATGCATTGATTTCCTTTCAGGGCATTTAGGGCCATTCCAGAATATACAGCTTTGGGATCTAACCAGTCACATTATTTTTATTGTTTATTCTTTTCAGGAGCCTCATATCTTTGTTTTCTTGGCTGAAGGTAATATTGAGTCTTCTGGGTGTTTGCAATTTGGTATTGACTTGGTTTTAAAATTTATATCTTGGTTTGGCTTTTGTTTCAGTTTAGAGATACAGCACGGAAACAGGCCCTTCGGCCCACCGACATATTAACTCTGCCCTACACACGCTAGGGACAAATTTACATTTGATACCAAGCCAATGAAACTACAAACCTGTACGTCTCTGGAGTTTAGTTTAGTTTAGTTTAGTTTAGAGATACAGCGCGGAAACAGGCCCTTCGGCCCACCGGGTCCGCGCCGACCAGCGATCCCCGCACATTAACACTATCCTTCACACATTAGGGACAATTTTTACATTTACCAAGCCAATTAACCTGCACGTCTTTGGAGTGTGGGAGGAAACCGAATATCTTGGAGAAAATCCAGGCAGGTCATGGGGAGAAGGTACAAACTCCGTACAGACAGCAGCCGTGGTCAGGATCGAACCCGGGTCTATACACTTATACCTTTCTTACACAGAGGGTGGTGGGTGTATGGAACGAGCTGCCAGAGGGGGTCGTTGAGGCAGGGACTATCGCAACATTTAAGAAATATTTAAACAGGTATATGGATAAACCTGAGATATCTCTGCTTGAGATATGGGCGGCATGGTGGCGCAGCGGTAGAGTTGCTGCCTCACAGCGCCAGGGACCCGGGATCGATCCTGACTACGGGTGCTGTCTGTACGGAGTTTGCACGTTCTCCCTGAAACTGTGTGGGTTTTCTCCGGGTGCTCCGGTTTCCTCCCGCACTCCAAAGACGTGCAGGTTTGTAGGTTGATTGACTTTGGTAAGTCGTACAATTGGCCCTAGTGTGTAGGATAGTGTTAGTGTACGGGCTGATCACTGGTCTGCGTAGGCTCGCTAGGCCGAAGGACCTGTTTCCCTGTACCTCTAAAGTCTAAAGATTCTATGAATTTGAGTGCAGAATGTAGAGTTGAATCTGCAGAGAAACTGCAGATAAAAATAAGTGCAGAAGATGCAACGAGGTAGATTGGGTGATCGGGAATTCATCCTTAGCGTACAAGAGATCGTTCAAGAGCCTGATAACATTGGTGGAGAAGATGCCCTAGTATCTGGTGGTACCTTGTTCCAAACTTTTATGTCTTCTGCCCGACGGGAGAGGGGGAGAAAAGGGAATGAATAGTCCTCGATTATCTGGTGGGTTTTCCCGAGGCAGCGTGATGTGTAGATGGCTGTTTAAAAAAAAAAAGTGTTTTTTAACCAATAATAATTTTAATCAACTATTTACAAAAATACAGTACAAAAATACAAAGGAACACACCACCATAATGCAAAATAAAGCAAATATTCTTAAATATTAAATCATTATTGCCCCATCCTTATTAATGATACATTCCCCCTCCACCGCGGTGCCCAGCGGTCCCGGAAATCCTCCAGGGCGCTCGTGGACAGCGCGTGGTCCCTTTCTATTCGCTCCATAGATGCTGCTGCACCCGCTGAGTTTCTCCAGCATTTTTGTGTACCTTCGATTTTCCAGCATCTGCAGTTCCTTCTTTAACACTTTCTATTAGATGGCTGTTTTTTAATTGTTTTTTTATCAAAAATAATTTATCTAATTACGATCACGATACAAAACCGTGGTAACACACCCGCGCACCATATTATCAAAATCACCAAATTATCTACACCCTAAATTTTCACACAACTGTGTTACAATCCTTACAAATGTACTAAATAATTCCTGTACAAATATGTCCCTCTCGAACACCACCCGGGCACGGACCGGTAAAGGGGCAAGCATCTGGCGCGGGCAAAGCCCTCTTCCGCCTGGCAATAGACAATAGACAATAGGCGCAGGAGTAGGCCATTTGGCCCTTCGAGCCAGCACCGCCATTCAATGTGATCATGGCTGATCATCCCCAATCAGTACCCCGTTCCTGCCTTCTCCCCATATCCCCTGACTCCGCTATTTTTAAGAGCCCTATCTAGCTCTCTCTTGAGAGTATCCAGAGAACCGGCCTCCACCGCCCTCTGAGGCAGGGAATTCCACAGACTCACCACTCTCTGTGAGGAAAAGTGTTTCCTCGTCTCCGTTCTAAATGGCTTACTCCTTATTCTTAAACTGTGGCCCCTGGTTCTGGCGCCGTGACACGCGGATGGCCAGCTTTGGCCTAGGCCTAGGAGCAACCCAACCAGGATATCTTCGGCCCTGCCCACTCCCTAGACCAGTCCTCCGGTTGCTGACAGCAGCTCCGCTCCTCCCCCTAAGGACCCATTTGATGGTTGTTGGTAGTGTGGAGGCTGGTTTATACGATGGATTGGGATGCGTCCACAACCTCTGCAAAATCTTTCTGTGGCGAGCCGAAAGTACTTGTTGAGAGTCAATGACCTTGTTGAGAAATGTTGAACTTCCTTAGTCTTTATTCACATAAAGGATGGCAGAAAGTTGGAACTCATCCTGATATTTCTGTGAATGAATAAAACAAGCGTCTTATTCATTAGTTTCTTTCATGCTGTTTCCCCTTCTTATACATCTATGTCATTCACTTTACTTCAGAGATACCGCGCGGAAACAGGCCCTTCGGCCCACAGCGTCCGCGCCGACCAGCGATCACTCCTCACACTGGCACTGTCCTACACACAAATCCTAGAGAAGCCAATTAGCCGACAAACCTGCACGTCTTTGGAGTGTAGGAGGAAACCGGAGCACCCGGAGAAAACCCAGGCAGATCACGGGGAGAAGGTACAAACTCCGTTCAGGCAGCACCCGTAGTCAGGATCGAACCTGGCACTGTAAGGCAGCAATTCTACCTTTGTGCCAATGTGCCGCCCAAACTACCTCACCTCAAACTCTTCACACTGAAGTCCATCCTAACCATGTGGTGTTGGGTAAATTGAATGGATTAAAGGCCGATAAATCCCCAGGGCCAGATAGGCTGCATCCCAGAGTACTTAAGGAAGTAGCTCCAGAAATAGTGGATGCATTAGTAATAATCTTTCAAAACTCTTTAGATTCTGGAGTAGTTCCTGAGCATTGGCGGGTAGCAAACGTAACCCCACTTTTCAAGAAGGGAGGGAGAGAGAAAACGGGGAATTACAGACCAGTTAGTCTAACATCGGTAGTGGGGAAACTGCTAGAGTCAGTTATTAAAGATGGGATAGCAGCACATTTGGAAACTGGTGAAATCATTGGACAAAGTCAGCATGAATTTACGAAAGGTAAATCGTGTCTGACGAATCTTATAGAATTTTTCGAGGATGTAACTAGTAGCGTGGATAGGGGAGAACCAGTGGATGTGTTGTATCTGGACTTTCAGAAAGCTTTCGACAAGGTACCACATAAGAGATTAGTATACAAACTTAAAGCACATGGCATTGGGGGTTCAGTATTGATGTGGATAGAGAACTGGCTGGCAAACAGGAAGCAAAGAGTAGGAGTAAACGGGTCCTTTTCACAATGGCAGGCAGTGACTAGTGGGGTACCGCAAGGCTCAGTGCTGGGACCCCAGCTATTTACAATTTATATTAATGATCTGGATGAGGGAATTGAAGGCAATATCTCCAAGTTTGCGGATGACACTAAGCTGGGGGGCAGTGTTAGCTGTAAGGAGGATGCTAGGAGACTGCAAGGTGACTTGGATAGGCTGGGTGAGTGGGCAAATGTTTGGCAGATGCAGTATAATGTGGATAAATGTGAGGTTATCCAATTTGGTGGCAAAAACAGGAAAGCAGACTATTATCTAAATGGTGGCCGACTAGGAAAAGGGGAGATGCAGCGAGACCTGGGTGTCATGGTACACCAGTCATTGAAAGTAGGCATGCAGGTGCAGCAGCCAGTGAAGAAAGCGAATGGTATGTTAGCTTTCATAGCAAAAGGATTTGAGTATAGGAGCAGGGAGGTTCTACTGCAGTTGTACAGGGTCTTGGTGAGACCACACCTGGAGTATTGCGTACAGTTTTGGTCTCCAAATCTGAGGAAGGACATTATTGCCATAGAGGGAGTGCAGAGAAGGTTCACCAGACTGATTCCTGGGATGTCAGGACTGTCTTATGAAGAAAGACTGGATAGACTTGGTTTATACTCTCTAGAATTTAGGAGATTGAGAGGGGATCTTATAGAAACGTACAAAATTCTTAAGGGGTTGGACAGGCTAGATGCAGGAAGATTGCTCCCGATGTTGGGGAAGTCCAGGACAAGGGGTCACAGCTTAAGGATAAGGGGGAAATCCTTTAATACCGAGATGAGAAGAACTTTATTCACACAGAGAGTGGTGAATCTCTGGAACTCTCTGCCACAGAGGGTAGTCGAGGCCAGTTCATTGGCTATATTTAAGAGGGAGTTAGATGTGGCCCTTGTGGCTAAAGGGATCAGAGGGTATGGAGAGAAGGCAGGTACGGGATACTGAGTTGGATGATCAGCCATGATCATATTGAATGGCGGTGCAAGCTCGAAGGGCCGAATGGCCTACTCCTGCACCTAATTTCTATGTTTCTATGTTTCTATGTTTCTGTGTTTCAATAAATTCCTGCTATCCCATTTATTTTTGGCTTTCTTAGAGTTAAGGCTGAGAGTTTTTGCGTTTGTTTCATAAACAATTTCTGCCCCAAGATAGATGGATAGGAAGGCAATGGACAGACAAACGGGAACAGCCCAAGATGCCATCTTGGTGGGCATGGACGAGATGGGTCGAAGGGCCTGTTTCCATTATCACATCTTCCCCAGCCAACAATGGGCCATGGCGGGCTCCACCCATGGCGGGCTCCACCTGAGGTCATCTCTGACTTGTCATGGCCTTTTCTCATCTCCACCCCCCCCCCCATCCCCCACCCCCAACCCCCCGCCATCTCTACTTTCAGCCCAAAGACGGGTTCCAATCCAAAACGTCACTCATCCTTTTCCTCCTTTGATGCTGCTTGACCCGCTCAGTTCCTCCAGCACTTGGCGTTTTTTCTCAAGGTTCCAGCATTTGCAGTTCCTTGTGCCTCCAGGTATTTTCAACTCAATTCCACAATGGGTGTCTGTTTGGCTTTCGTTTGGAGATACTTTGCGGAAACGGGGCCGTCGGGCCCACCGGGGAATTGTAACCACTTTGCTCCCTCCCCCTGCTTCCCTTCTCCAAGATGGAGTGCTGCTGGTGCCTTGGCTGCCGCTTGGAGCAATTCATAAGACCATAAGGTCATGTGATAAGAGCAGAATTAGACCATTCGGCCCATCAAGTCTGCTCCGCCATTCAATAATGGTGATCTATCTCTTCCTCCTAACCCCATTCTCTGCCTAACGCCCGTACTAATCAAGAATCTATCTATCTCTGCCTTAAAAATATCCATTGACTTGGCCACCACAGCCTTCTGCAGCAATTCCACAGATTCATCATCCTCTGACTAAAGAAATTCCTCCTCATCTCCTTCCAAAAGGAACATCCTTCAATTCTGAGCCTGTGACCTCTGGTCCTAGACTCTTCCACTAGTGGAAACATCCTCTCCACATCCACTCTATCCAAGCCTTTCACTATTTGGTAAGTTTCAATGAGGTGTCCCCTCATCCTTCTAAACTCCAGCGAGTACAGGCCCAGTGCCATCAAACGCTCATCATATGTTAACCCGCTCATTCCTGGGATCATTCTCGTAAACCTCTCCAGGGCCAGCACATCCTTCCTCAGATATGGGGCCCAAATATGCTCACAATACTCCAAATCCAAATTTAAGGCTCACAATACTCCAAATGTGGCCTGACCAGCGCCTTATAGAGCCTCAGCATTACATCACTGTTTTTGTATAATAGCCCTCTTGAAATAAATGCTACAATTGCATTTGCCTTCCTTATTACTGATTCGACTTACAGATTAACTTTTTGGGAATCCCGCATCAGCACTCCCAAATTCATTTGCACATGTGATTTCTGGACTCTCTCCTAATTTAGAAAAGAGTCTACTTAAATAGACTAATAGTCTACTCAAATAGTCTAGCAGGAGAAAATTCCCCCTCATCTCCTTCCTAAAGACCACATCTGGAGTATTGTGTACAGTTTTGGTCTCCTAATTTGAGGAAGGACATCCTTGTGATTGAGGCAGTGCAGCGTAGGTTCACGAGATTGATCCCTGGGATGGCGGGACTGTCATATGAGGAAAGATTGAAAAGACTAGGCTTGTATTCACTGGAGTTTAGAAGGATGGGGGGAGATCTTATAGAAACATATAAAATTATAAAAGGACTGGACAAGCTAGATGCAGGAATTTTTTTCACAATGTTGGGCGAGTCCAGAACCAGGGGCCACAGTCTTAGAATAAAGGGGAGGTCATTTAAGACTGAGGTGAGAAAAAACGTTTTCACCCAGAGAGTTGTGAATTTATGGAATTCCCTGCCACAGAGGGCAGTGGAGGCTAAGTCACTGGATGGATTTAAGAGAGAGTTAGATAGAGCTCTAGGGGCTGGTGGAGTCAAGGGATATGGGGAGAAGGCAGGCACGGGTTATTGATAGGGGACGATCAGCCATGATCACAATGAATGGCGGTGCTGGCTCGAAGGGCCGAATGGCCTCCTCCTGCACCTATTTTCTATGTTTCTATGTAAAGGAACATCCATTAATTCTGAGGCTGTGCCCTGTGGTCCTAGACTCTCCTGCTGGTGGAAACATCCTCTCCACGCTCTATCCAGACTCACGATAGCTGACAGGATGAGACGTCGGAGTTAGTTCCAGAGGAGTGGACACAGCCGTCAAACTTGGCTGCTTCACCAACTGTGTCACTTGGAGCGTGCATGCTAATTCACTTCCCCTGCGGCCCCTTCCTTTGACAATGTCACCACTGCTCCGGGTTTAAACAAATTTGTGCAAGTGGACGTGTTTGAATATAAAGGATGTCAACATTTGCGATCAAAACTGCAGCTGGTTCGAACCGGAGTCGCAAAGGGAAATTACTTTATATAAGGAATTGCAATAGGCAGGCACTTATAATTCATTTTACATACATCTGTGATGAGCAAACTATGACTCTTTCTACTTGAATGACAACCTGGGTGATTCTCACAGTATATTTTACACCACATGTCATTGCTATTCTGCAGAGCTGCATCCTAATAGACTGCTCAGTTTATTTATGAGAGCTACAATATCATAAGAGGGATATGTTTATGTTTGCATTGGTATTCATAAAGAGCCGCTGTCTTTGTCACTTGCTGCATCTTCTTGTCCCTTGGATGTGTGATCCTTCTGATCAGATGCTGGTGTTACATACAATGCAGAACAGTACAGGAACGGGCCCTTCGGCCCATCATGTCCGTGCTGAAACATAATACCAAGACAAATTAGTCTTACGATAAACTAGTCTCATACGGAAGGATCCATATCCCTCCATTCCCTGCATATCCATGTGCTTATCTAAAAGCCTCTTAAGAGCCACTATCTGTGTGTATCTGTGTGTGTGTGTG
The DNA here is from genome assembly GCA_038087875.1 of Malacoraja senta. Classification (NCBI taxonomy): domain Eukaryota; kingdom Metazoa; phylum Chordata; class Chondrichthyes; order Rajiformes; family Rajidae; genus Malacoraja; species Malacoraja senta. The sequence continues at coordinate 97,080 of JAXLNO010005459.1, forward strand.
TGTGTGTGTGTCTGTGTGTATCTGCGTGTGTGTATCTGTGTGTGAAAAAGAACTGCAGATGCTGGTAAAATCGAAGGGAGACACAAAATGCTGGAGTAACTCAGCGGATGAGGCAGTATCTATGGAGGGAAGGAATGGGCGACGCTTCGGGTCGAGACCCTTCTTCAGTCTGACACACCGGCGGTATGAATATTGACTTCTCTAACTTCAAGTAACCCTTGCTTTCCCTCTCTCTCCATCCCCTCCCCCATCCTAGTTCCCCGACCAGTCTGACTGTCCCCCAGATTAAATTTTACCTCTGTATGCTTAGTTATCACCTTCTCCCAGCTAACAATGATCTATGCCTCATTTTCCCTGAGCCCCATCCCCTTTGATGTCTCATTTTCACACCTTACACTTCCTTATCTCTGTGTCTCCCTCTCCCCTGACTCTCAGCCTGAAGAAGGGTCTCGACCGGAAACATCACCCATTACTTCCATCCAGAGATACTGCCTGTCCCGCTGAGTTACTCCAGCATTTTGTGTCTATTTCCACAATTTCAGGCAACAAGTTCCAAACTCCCACCATCTTCTGGATTAAAATAGTTTACCTCATCTCCTCTCTAATCCTTCTGCTAATTATTTTAAATCTGCCCCCTTCAGCTGAATTAGCGAGTCCCTCACAAATTTACACAGTCAATTCTTCCCTCAGCCTCCTCACTTTCAAATTATACAACCATAGCTAATCCAATGTTATCCAATCTTTCCTCATTGCTATAGTTCTGGATTCAGAACATCATCACCATAAATCTCCTCTTCACCCTCTCAAGTAATTGCTTAATTAGTGTTCTACAGAGTCCTTGCAAAAATGTATTGCTCTGAAGCGGCACGGTGGCACCAAGTTAGGGCGGCAGGGTGGCACAGCGGTAGAGTTGCTGCCTCACAGCGGCAGAGACCCGGGTTCGATCCTGACTGCGGGTGCTGTCTGTATGGAGTTTGGACGATCCCCCCTGTGACCTGCGTGGGTTTTCTCCAGAGTGCTTTATTTTCCTCCCACACTCCAAAAACGTACAGGTATGTAGGTAAAATTGGCTTCGGTAAAAATTGTAAACCACGAAGAAAGTACAAACTCCGTACAGACAAGCAACACGTAGTCAGGAAGGAACCCGGGTCTCTGGCACTGTGAGGCAGCAACTCTACCGCTGCGCCACCGTGCCGCCCTAACTTGGTGTTTAGACTTAACAGAAGCAATTGAGTACTACATGTTATGTTTAGATAGAAATTAGACCGACCACATACGCTGTATTAAAACTTAAACTGAATATTAGGACTCTAAAGACAGGAGCATTTTTAAAACTGCAACTGCAAAGCCTTAATGCGGCTGTTTTTCAAGTTTTGTAATTTCAATTAAACCCCGCACACAGTTGGCTAAAACAAAGTAACTAAATGGTGTAATGGGCATATTTTGGTATCAATCATAATCTAATTGGTGTTCAGCACATCAGTTTTTAACAGCCTTATTAACAGGGAGCTAGCAGGTGTCCATTGAGGAGAGCTTTCAGAGATTCTTCCACTGAGAGCGGTAAATTACCAGAGGACTGATGAAAGATGCTTTTTTCAAAACACGGCTGGATGAGCAGAAAGGAGATGGGGAGGGGGGATTCAAAATGCCCCCAATGCCAGTTCATTATAAGCAGTCTCTGTGACCAACCATCCATAAGTTCATCGTTCCAGGAGCAGAATTAGGCCATTCGGCCCATCAAGCCTACTCCACCATTCAAACATGGCTGATCCATCTTTCTCTCTCAACCCCATTCTCCTGCCTTCTCCCCATAACCTCTGACACCCGTACTAATCAAGAATCTTGATTAGGAAATCAGGAGACATGTCTTTAGACAGAGGGTGGTGAATTTGTAGAATTCTTTAGACAGTGGCAATCTCCACCTTAAAAATATCCATTGACTTGGCTTCCACCGCCGTCTGTGGCAATGAATTCCACAGATTCACCGCCCTCTGGCAAAAGAAATTCCTCCTCATCTCCTTTCTAAAGTTGCGTCCTTTAATTCTGAGCCTATGGCCTCTGGTCACTAGTGGAGACATCCTCCCCACATCCACAATATCCAGTTTCAGTTTCGTTTATTGTCACGCGTACCGAGGTACAGTGAAAAGCTTTTGTTGCGTCTTGACCAGCCAGCGGAAAGACAGTCTGAAGAAGGGTCTCGACCCGAAACGTCATCCCTTCCTTCTCTCCGGAGATGCTGCCTGTCCCGCTGAGTTACTCCAGCATTTTTGTGCCTATCCTCAGCGGAAAGACAGTGCATGGTAACAATCGACCCATCCTCAGCATACAGTTCATAAGATCATGTGATAGGAGTAGAATTAAGCCATTCGGCCCATCAAGTCTACTCCGCCATTCAATCATGGCTGATCTATCTCTCCCCCCTTCTTACCCCATTCTCCTGCCTTCTCCCCATAACCTCTGACACCCGTACTAATCTAGAATCTTTCTATCTCTGCCTTAAATATATCCACTGACTTTACCTCCACAGCCATCTGTGGCAAAGAATTCCACAGATGTCTAAAGAAATTTCTCCTCATCTCCTTCCTAAAAGAATGTCCTTTAATTCTCAGGCTATGACCTCTGGTCCCAGACTCTCCCACTAATGGAAACATCCTCTCCACATCCACTCTATGCAAGCCTATCACTATTCAGTAAGTTTCAATGAGGTCCCCCTTCATTCTTCCAAACTCCAGCGAGTACAGGCCCAGTGCCGACAAACGCTCATAATATGCTAACCCATTCATTCCTGGAATCATTCTTATAAACCTTCTCTGGACACTCTCCAGGGCCAGAACATCCTTCCCTCAGATGTGGTGCCCAGACCTGCTCACAATACTTCAAATGTGGCCTGACCAGTGCCTCAGAGAGTCTCCGCATTACAGCTAGTGCAAAAGGACATGTCGCATGAAACCGGAATGCTCATGGGGCTTTGCTGGGTAGGTCTTCAAACAAGGCATGTTTGGCAAGGATATCTGAAGAGACAGTAGTAACATCAAAAGCAGAAGGGCTTTCATAAGCTACATGAAAGGACCACACAGTGAGAACTGCCACAAAGGGGCTGGGGGGCAAACATGGCATCAAAACGCGCCTGTCAAGGCCAAGGAAGTGAGACTCTTTGTTGAATGCAGATGGTTTTCTGATTGTGCCAAGTTCTATTTTCGTATCAATCCTTGTTTTTTTGTTGTTGTTGTTTTGCTGCCTTTGTTTAAAAAAAACACGTAATTGTCACGCAGCGCGGCTGTGATCGGCTGGAGAATAACAAGTGCGGGCTCATCTATATTCTCCCGTCCTACTCCACACACCCTCTTGTGGCGCTTTAGAAAGACTCCCCCACCATCACACACAGTCACACAGCGCTGAAACAGGCCCCTTCGGCCCAACGGCCTGGGGTGGCCACGGTGGCGCAGCGGTAGAGTTGCTGCCTCACAGCGCCTAAAATCCAGGTTCGATCCCGACTACCGGTGCTGCCTGTACTCAGTTTGTACATTCTCCCCGTGACCTGCGTGGGTTTTCTCCAGGGTGCTCCGGTTTCCTCCCGCACTCCAAAGACGTGCAGGTTTACAGGTTAATTGGCTCGGTGTAAATGTAAAATTGTCCCTAGTGTGTGTAGGATAGTGTTAAGATCAAGATCAAGATTAAGATACATTTATTTGTCATATGTGCCAGATGGCACAGTGAAATGTGATGGTGGGGATTGGTTTAATGTGTGGGGAACGCTGGTCGGCGCGGACTTGCTGGACCGAATGGCCTGTTTCCACACTGTATCTCTAAAACTAAACTAAAACTAAACAGCGGAAGGGTTGAACGGCCCGTTTCGCTGTGGCGACTCCATTATACTTCCATCAGACATTATTCAGTATTTCATTCCATAGATCTGGCATTGTGAGATGTCAAGTCTCATGATGCAGTGAATCTAGGTGATCTTTCTCCATCTGCACACAAGGGTGCCAGTAATTTCATGAATGCAATTCATTTCCAGTTGAGACTGTGTATTGGCCTCCACGCTGAAAGCAGCTGGTCATTTTCTTTGTGAGAGAAAAGAACCTCTTGTGATAATACCATAGTTATTTTCAAAAATAACAAGATTTGCAGATTATATACATCTGACACCACATGTGGCAAGTCTTACGTGGCAGGTAGTTTAGGTTTGAAGTTCAGGTTGCATTGAACTTCAACGATTGATTAATATCCGTCAGTTCGACATATGCTCCTCCACCCATCGTATCTTACTGCGTCGCTCTTATAGGGGAGCATCTGTAAGGAAATTTCCTTTGGTTGATTTGTTTTTGATAGAACATAGAACAGCGCAGTGTATAAGAAGGAACTGCAGATGCTGGTTTAAACTTAAGCTGGAGTAACTCAGCGGGACAGGCAGCATCTCTAGAGAGAAGGAATGGGTGACGTTTCGGGTCGAGTCCCTTCTTCAGACTGAAAGTGACGGGAAAGGGAATCGACAGATATAGACGATAATGTAGAGAGGTATAGAATGACAGATATGCAAAAAAGTAACAATGATAGAGGAAACAGGCCATTGTTGGTTGTTTGCTAGGTGAGAACGAGAAGCTGGTGCGACTTGGGTGGGGGAGGGATGGAGAGAGAGGGAATGCAGGGGTTACTTGAAGTTAGAGATATCAATAGTCATACCGCTGGTTTGTAAGCTGCTCAAGCGAAATATGAGATGCTGTTCCTGAAGAACAGCAGAGCGCAGCAACAGGCCCTTCAGCCCACAATGTCTGTGCTCAACATGATGTCAAGACCAACACTTATCTGCCTGCACGTAATCCATCTCCCTCCACTCACAGAATTGACCAATTCTGCCTCACATCATTATTTGTTCTTAGCGTACTCACAACCCGGGGAGGCACGTTGGCGCAGCGGGTAGAGCTGCTGCCTCACAGCTCCAGAGACCCGGGTTCAATCCTGACTACAGGTGCTGTCTGTACGGAGTTTGTACGTTCTCCCGTGACCTGCGTGGGTTTTCTCTGGGTGCTCGGGTTTCCTCCCAGATTCCAAAGTCGTACAGTCTGAAGTAGGGTCTCGACCCGAAATGTCACCTATTTCTTTGCTCCATAGATGCTGCCTCACCCGCTGAGTTTCTCCAGCATTTTTGCTACCAAAGTTATACAGGTTTGTCGGTTAATTGGCTTCTGTAAATTGCCCCTAGTGCTTAGGATAGAATTAGTGTTCGGGTGATCGCTGGCCGACATGGAATCGGTGGGCCGAAGGGCCTGTTTCCACGCTGTATCTCTAAATGGCCTCTATTTCTGTCGGCCCACCGAGTCCATGCCAACCATCAAATTACTCGGCAAAGGCAGTGGAAACACGTTTAATGTTAACTTTCAAAAGGGTATTAAACATCAAGAGAAATAACAAATAACAAATAACCGTTTTTATAGCACCTGAGAGCTTGCAAGGAATGTAATTAAAACTAAATTAGCACAAAGACCTGCAAGATGCTAGTAAGGAGGATGGTGGATATAAGGAATGAGCTGCCAGAGGAAGTGGTTGAGGCAGGTTCAAGAACAACAACTGCAGGTGCTGGTTTACACTTAATATAGACACTAAATGCTGGAGTAACTCAGCAGGTCAGGCAGCATCTCTTGAGAAAAGGAATAGGTGATGTTTCTGGTCTGAGGAAGGACACCTATTCCTTTTCCCCTTCCTCTTAAACCTTTTTTGCTCTCGATTCCCCCACTCTGGGCAAGAGACTCTATGCATTTATCCGATCTATTCCTCTCATGATTTTATACACCTCTATAAGATCACCCCTCATCCTCCTGCGCTCCATGGAATAAGGTCCAAGCCTGCTCAACCTCTCCCTGTAGCTCAGGCCCTCGAGGGTGTAGTAAAGGTAAAGAGTTCAAACACACTTCCTGACTCCTCGTGAGGGAAGGTTAGGCCGAGGTTCACTTGCACCTCCTCCAACCTCATCTGCTGTATCTGCTGTTCCAGGGGTGAAACCCCTGTGCATTGGGCGAGACAGAGCGCAGGCTCGGCGATCGTTTCGCTGAACACCTCCGCTCAGTCAAGTCAAGTCAAGTCAAGTTTATTTGTCACATACACATACAAGATGTGCAGTGAAATGACAGTGGCAATGCCTGCGGATTGTGCAAAAAACTACAGAACAGAATAGAACAGAATCAGTATTTACATATTAGAAAAAAAAACAATTTAAAAAATAAGAGTTTACAGTCCTGACGGCCTGTGGGAAGAAACTCCGTCTCATCCTCTCTGTTTTCACAGCATGACAGAGGAGGCGTTTGCCTGACCGTAGCAGCTGGAACAGTCCATTGCTGGGGGGTAGGGGTCCCCCATAATGTTGCTGGCTCTGGATCTGCCCCTCCTGGTGTATAGGTCCTGCAGGGGGGCGAGTGTAGTTCCCATGGTGCGTTCGGCTGAACACACTACTCTCTGCAGAGCCTTCCTGTCCTGGGCAGAGCTGTTCCCAAACCAGTTTGTGATGTTGCCGGACAAGATGCTTTCTACAGCCCAGAGTAGAAGCACTGGAGGATCCTCAGAGAGACTCTGAATTTCTCAGCTGCCTGAGGTGGTAAAGGCGCTGCCTTGCCTTACTCACCAGTGCGGCAGCATGTGATGTCCATGTCAGATCCTCTGTGATGTGGACAGTCAGCCTTGTCCTACATGATCTGCTGGTTGCTGAACACTTCAATTCCCGCTCCCATTCCCACACTGACCTTTCTGCCCTGTGCCTCCTCCATTGTCAGAGTGAGGAGGAACTGCACCTCATATTTCAGTTGGGCAGTTTACACCCCAACGGTGATTTCTCTAACTTCAAGAAACTCTTGCATCCCGTCTCGTTTCACTTATGTACTGTTGAGTTTCACTGTCTGCATTGTCCGTTATCACCTAGCCCACAGCAAACATTGGACCATTGTGGGCTCCACCTTTCCTTGATCAACATTACATTTTGCATATCTTTCATTCATTTGTTCTATATCTCTCTATCTCACCGTCTATATCTCTTGTTCCCCCTTTCCCCTGACTCTCAGTCTGAAATAAGGTCTCGACCCGAAACGCCATCTATTCCTTTTCTCCAGAGACGCTGCCTGATCCGCTGAGTTACTCCAACTTTTTGTGTCTGTCTCCTGACTCCTCCTACGTTTTTGGGGAGAGAACTTGAGGACCTATTAGGACGTTATTAGTTGATCGGGATTACCTCAACACAGACTGCTAAATGCTCAAATACAGGCAAAACTTGCGCAGTCTCAGGGCGGCACGGTGGCACAGCGGTAGAGCTACTGCCTCACAGCGCAGAGACACGGGTTCGATCCCGACTACGGGTGCTGTCTGTACGGAGTTTGTACCTTCTCCCCGTGACCTGCGCAGGTTTTCTCCAAGATCTTCAGTTTCATCCCACACTCCAAAGACGTGCAGGTTTGTAGGTTAATTAGCTCGGTGTAAATGTAAAATTGTCCTCAGTGTGTGTGGGATAGTGTTAGTGTGCGGGATCGCTGGTCAGTGCAGACTCGGTGGCCGAAGGGCCTGTTTCCGCTCTGGATCTCTAAATTAAACTAAACTAAATTAAACAATATAAGCCATTAAGCACAGTCATCTTTCTAGTCCTGAATATATCTCAGAGTGGTCTTGGTACAACGGCTTTGAGCTTCCGACTCATTTCCAATCCTACTCATTGACTTGCTCCAGCTCATTTCCAATCCTATTAAAAATGAATTCTCCATTCACCACAGTATTTACTCCTTGCCCTCACAGCCCTATAACGGTATGTATTATTCATATTTATTGAAAGTGCAAGAAAATTTTGCAACATCCAAAACAATCATGCTCAAATCGTGTTTGCTTTGGTGACAACCAGCTGGGAGAGGCATGAGATAGCAACTTGTGGCTGGCCAGCCGACATTAATCTCCTCACCCCTCAATTATTTAGCTTGATTCAACGTAATTAGGTCTGAAGACAGGGATAGATAAGGCAGTGCATTGTAGTTGAGTTTAGTTTAGAGATACAGTGCAGAAACAGGCCCTTTGGCCCACCGAGTCCATGCCGACCAGCGTTCCCCGCATATTAACACAATCTACATGCACTAGGGACATTTTGTGCATTTACCAAGCCAATTTAGCTACATACCTGTAGGTCTTTGGAGTGTGGGAGGAAAACCGAAGATCTCGGAGAAAACCCACGCAGGTGACGGGGAGAAGGTACAAACTCCGTACAGACAAGCCACCCGTAGTCGGAATCAAACCTGGTCTCGGGCGCTGCAAGCGCTGTAGGGCAGCAACTCTACCGCTGCGCCACCCAAAAGACTTGGCCCTTTCTTGAATAGGTTGGCTCGCTGGGAATAGTGGCATCCTTCGAGGCCACGGCGGCAAGAATGCTCCCACTCGAGTGACGAAAGAACTCGTGGTTTTCAGGAAAGGGAGACATTAGAATGGCTTCGGGGAGCTTGCAGCCGACGTCTGCGATAGGTAGAATTAAGCGGCGGGTGAATAATGATGTGCTAAACTGACCTTTAAAGCAGAACATTTAACATATTAACATTTGCTAAGGTGAGAAATATGTAGCAGTGCCCTTTCTAAGCATTGACTGTCTCTGTGGACTCTGTGGCTCTCCATTTCAATTAGCCAGATTATTCTATGTCTGAAAGGCCAGAGAGAATGGACTGAAGGTTCTGAGTTCAATTCTGTAAAGGAGCAGTGGCCTCAGTTCAGTTCAGAATACAAATTCAATCTAACCTCTATGAATGCAACAGTGAAATAGAATTAAGGGGTGAATTGTTTTACCCATTGGTTAATGAAGTGTTTAATAGCTATATAATAAGGAGATTCGTCAGCTTCTGTTTCTTTTATAATTTTTTAAGTTGTCTCCACACCGTTACAGCGCGGCACGGTGGCCCAGCGGTAGAACTGCTGCCTCACGGCGCCAGAGACCCGGGTTCGATCCCGACCACGGGTGCTGTCTGTACGGAGTCTGTACGTTCTCCCCGTGACCTGCGTGGGTTTCAGTTTATTCGATTGTCACGTGCACCGAGGTACAGTGAAAAGCTTTTGTGGCGTGCTATCCAGTCAGCAGAAAGACAATACATGATTACAATTGCGCCATTTACAGTGTATAGACACATGTTCAAGTTCAAGTGAGTTTATTGTCATGTGTCCCTGATAGGACAATGAAATTCTTGCTTTGCTTCAGCACAACAGAACATAGTAGGCATTGACTACAAGGCATTCTATAAATATATACACACATGACTCAAGATACTGATAACGTGCAAATAACAGTATTGGCTAATAAAGGTCAGTGTTATGTCCGAGCCAGGTTTAATAGCCTGATGGCTGTGGGGAAGTAGCTATTCCTGAACCTGGTCGTTGCAGTCTTCAGGCTCCTGTACCTTCTACCTGAAGGTAGCAGGGAGATGAGTGTGTGGCCAGGATGGTGTGGGTCCTTGATGATACTGCCAGCCTTTTTGAGGCAGCGACTGCGATAGATCCCCTCGATGGAAGGGAGGTCAGAGCCGATGATACATCATAAGGGAATTACGTTTAGTGCAAGGTAAAGCCAGCAAAGTCCAATGAAAAATAGTCCGAGGGTCACCAAAGAGGTAGATAGTAGTTCAGCACTGCTCTCTAGTTATGGTAGGATGATTCAGTTGCCTGATTGCTATTCTTGATTGGATAGCTTTCTCTGGGATCTCCGGTTTCCTCCCACGCTCCAAAGACGTACAGGTTGGTAGGTTAATTGGCTTTGGTAAAATTGTAAATTGTCCCTAGTGTGTGGGATAGTGCTAGTGTACGGGGTGATCGCTGGTTGGCGCGGACTCGGTGGGTCAAAGGGCCTATTTTCGCACTGTATTTCTCAAAAGTCTAAAGTCTTTCGCAGACACTGATAAATTCTAGCACTTGCTCAGGTATTGCAGTGTGCAATAGGTCCAATAGTCGCAGTGCATTGGCGCAGCTGGTCAGGGCCTCTACCTCACAACATCGGCGACCCGGGTTCGATCCTGACCTCGGGTGCTGGCTGTGTGAAGTTTGCACGTTCTCCCTGTCATAGAAACATAGAAACATAGAAAATAGGTGCAGGAGTAGGCCATTCGGCCCTTCGAGCCTGCACCGCCATTCAATATGATCATGGCTGATCATCCAACTCAGTATCCTGTACCTGCCTTCTCTCCATACCCCCTGATCCCTTTAGCCACAAGGGCCACATCTAACTCCCTCTTAAATATAGCCAATGAACTGGCCTCAACTACCTTCTGTGGCAGGGAATTCCACAGATTCACCACTCTCTGTGTAAAAAATGTTTTTCTCATCTCAGTCCTAAAAGACTTCCCCCTTATCCTTAAACTGTGACCACTTGTTCTGGACTTCCCCAACATCGGGAACAATCTTCCTGCATCTAGCCTGTCCAACCCTTAAGAATTTTGTAAGTTTCTATAAGATCCCCCCTCAATCTTCTACATTCCAGCGAGTACAAGCCGAGTCTCCGCGTGGGTTTCGTCCGGGCACTCCCACATCGCAAAGACGTGCCGGTTGGTAGGTTAATCGTCCTCTACAAATTGTCCCTAGCGTGCAGGGAGCGGATGAGAAAGTGGGATAACAAAGAAGTGTTGTACTGTACACACTCGCAAGACCCGACACCCTTTGCACTTACGCCCAATCTTGGAACGACAACGTATCATTGACCTGGAATATCAACTGGTGCTTCTCTCATCACGGAAGCTGCCCGACACCTTGAATATTTCCTCCTCTATTTTGAACCCAGATTTCCAGCATCTTATTCCTTTTTCCTGTTCTCCGGGTGGGTTCTCCACAAAGCAGAGGGTGGGATTGGGAAAGGAAAGAGATCATCCCTCAATTATCCACCATACGATATGATACGCTACGATACGATAGAACTTTATTTATCCCAGGAGGGAAATTGGTCTGCCAACAGTCATAAAAACGCGACAATGTACCTGAAACATGAAATTAAAGTCACAAGTGGAAGGTCCAGGGTCGGGGATGTGCAGAGATTGGGGGGGGGGGGGGAGGGGGGGGGAGTTGTGCAGTTTGATATTCACTAGTTGGAGAGTCTAGGACCAGAGGCTATTCCCTCAGAATAGAAGGATGTACCTTTAGAAAGGAGATGAGGAGGAACTTCTTTAGTCAGAGGGTGGCAAATCTGTGGAATTCATTGCCACAGAAGGCTGTGGAAGTCATTGGGTACTTTTAAGGCAGAGATCTGCAGGTTCTTAATTAGTTTAGTTGAGTTTATTGTCACGTGTACCGAGGTACAGTGAAAAGCTTTTGTTGCGTGCTAACCAGCCAGTGTAGTCTTTCCACTGGCTGGGATTAATACGGGTGTCAGAGGTTATGGGGAGAAGGCAGGAGAATGGGGTTAGGAGGGAGAGATAGATCAGCCATGATTGAATGGCGGAGTAGACTTGATGGGCCAAATGGCCTAATTCCGCTCCAATGCCTTATAAACTTTTGAACTTATGAACTCTACCAGCCGTGCCACTCTAATTCAGGAATCGGGCTGCATCAGCCAGCAACTGCGGCTTGTAAGCACATTTCTAATACTAAGCTTTTCCACAAGCAGTCTTGAAAGACTGTGGTGAGTGGTAAATTTTTAACGAAGGTACCTATCTATTTAGATGGAATATCACACGCCTTGTACAATATTCACAAAAGGAAATGCATACAGTGGCTCACAACAGTTTTAAACTTGCAATGAGTAGGCAGGCATAGCAGAAGGAACCTGTTTCCTTTCACCCCAATGTTGTAGCTAATGAAGATGGTTGCCAAAGATTACAGCAGGATCTTGATCGGTTGGCCAGGTGGGATGTGGAATGGTTGATGGAATATAATACAGAGTAATGTGAGGGCAGGTGTGACTTTATCAAACCAGTTGCGAAAGAACTCTGTAGCCTAATCCCACCTTCCAGACCCAGATCCCGAGGCCTCTCGATCTCAGCCCTTCAAGCACAGGACATGGTTAGGATAAATGAGTAGGAAGGAACTGCAGATGCTGGTTTAACACTAAGATAGACAGAAAAAGCTGGAGTAACTCAGCGGGTCAGGCAGCATCTCTGGGGTGAAGGAATGGGTGACGTTTCGGGTCGAGACCCTTCCTCTGAAGAAGGGTCTCGACCCCAAACATCACCCATCCCTTCTCTCCAGAGATGCTGCCTGTCCCGCTGAGTTACTCCAGCTTTTTGTGTCTAACACATGGATAGGATAGGTTGGTACGTGGATCGAATAGGTTTAGAGGGATACGGGCCAAACGCAGGCAGGTGGGACGAATGTAGATGGGACACGGTAGCGAGAAGTAGGGTCTCGACCCGAAACGTCACCTATTCCTTTTCTCCAGGATGCTGCCTGACCCGCTCGGTTACTCCAGCACTTTGTGTCTACCTTCTGTAGATGGGACATGTTGGTCGGTGTGGGCAGGTTGGGCCGAGGGGCCTGTTTCCACACTCCACAACTCTGTGACTCTTGAGACAGGTCAACAATTGGGAACATTAGTCTGTTTATAAACCATTCTTTATCGGACCTGAAGGAGGTATCTTCCTTTTCAAACTGTCTCCGTGATATACGGCCAGCTCTTCGACAGAGCTTCATTCGATTTCCAATCCAAGCTGCAGCAGATGGATCCAGCGCTGGGCAAAATGGCAAAGCATTCATTCCTGACCTCCATCATTTCAACGTGCACCTCCAGGTCCCGCAAAGACACATACATTCTCATCTCCTTTATTGAGTGAGGAGCTCATTCAAATCCTGAAACTCTGTTTTGTTGATGGAACTGGTAAGTTATGATCCCCTCCTGTTATGAAATCAAAAAGGAACATTTCTTCCTAAATGAGTTTCGTGATGCGAAAATTACTGTGGTATTGCTTTACAAGAGATTCTCAGCCACAATTGCCTGGTGTCACTGGCACAAATAGCAATTGTCATGGCAACATACAACAGCCTGGAGAAATATTGCCGGCACCCTTTCATCTGAGCATTGTTTCTACTTGGGCGAATGTGACTTAAGGTGGATGAGGTAGCGCTGGCGGTCACGGCGGCGCAGCGGTAGAGTTGCTGCCTTACAGCGAATGCAGCGCTGGAGACCCGGGTTCCATCCCGACTACGGGTGCTGTCTGTGCGGAGTTTGTACGTTCTCCCCGTGACCTGCGTGGGTTTTCTCCGAGATCTTCAGTTTCCTCCCACATTCCAAAGACGTGCATGTTTGTCGGGTAATTGGCTTGGTAAATGTAAAAATTGTTCCTTGTGTGTGTAGGATCGCGTTAATGTGCGGGGATCGCTGGTTGGCACGGACCTGGTGGGCCGAAGGGCCTGTTTCCGTGCCGTATCTCGAAACTAGACATGGGGATACAACCATTCAATGGGGTGGGAGATTGCAACCTTCACGTGGTCCGCCCTGTTTCGACGAATGCAATCAACCCGGCGTGCTCAACCGAATAGAACAAGTTGTCCTACAACTTTAGGCTGTGCACGCCACACGCAAGAAGAAGAAGAACCATTCAATGGGTGAAGCTCTACTTTTTATTTGGAAAATGATGATCAGTTCTCATTGAGACGTATGATTTCAAAGTATTCAGTTTAGTTTAGAGATACAGCCGGGAAACAGGCTCTTCGGCCCACCGAGTCCACGCTGACCAGCGATCTCCGTGCACCAACACTATCCGACACACACCAGGGAATATTTACAATTATATCAAGCCAATTAACGTACAAACCTACACGTCTTCGGAGTGTTGGAGGAAACCGGAGCACCCGGAGAAAACCCACGCGGGTCACGGGGAGAAAGTACAAACTCCATACGGACAAGCACCCGTGCTCACGATCGAACCCGGGTCTGAGGCGCTGCGTCACCGTGCTATTAGGGTCTTGACCGGAAACGCCGCCCATTCCTTCTCTCCAGAGATGCTGCTTGTCCCTCCTGCTGAGTTGCTCTGGCTCCTTGTCCCTCCTGCTGAGTTGCTCTGAGTTTTGTGTCCATCTTATGTTGTTAGTCCATTGGAAACACAGCAACTAGTTTGATTTAGTTCAGTTTCCCTCTGAACTAAAAAATAGGTTGCGGTGAGTGGATGAGAAAGTGGGATAACATAGAACTAGTACGAACAGGTGATCGATGGTCGGCGTGGACTCGGTGGGTTGAAGGGCCCATTTCCACGCTGTATCTCCACCAAGTCACCAAAACGACCCTTTAACGCAAATCCTGCACTAATCCCGTGGTCGTTGCTTGACTGCAGAGGGATGCTGTGAACCCGATGAAATCCGTGTAGTATTTATCTTATTTTGAAGCATTGTTTAGTGGAGCTCGAAAAAAATAAATCAATGCCTCCTGCCTTTGTGTGTCTGGCAGTGGTATAATTATACAGCGCGTCTCCAGAGACGCACAGTTGCAGTTCCAAGCTAAAGGCGTTTTTTAAAAACTTTCTTTTGAGTAAAAGTGTAAGATATCTTCAGAGAAGCAGCAGCTCTTACACAAAAAAAAAATCTATTGAATGACACAAAAGCTGCAAGCTCCCAATTCTGCCAAGAGTGGGTGGATTAGATTGTGGCAACCGTGCTATATCTTCTGAGATCCGAGTATGTGTGGACGTCTTCTCCCTAATTAGAGTTTATGGATATACTTTCTCCCAAAGACCCTATAGCGAGCAAGATGATCCACTCGACGAAAAAGACCCAGTACGGTCACGGGCAGATTCATGGGTAATTTAAGGCCCCATTTCCGTAACCGGCTTCCGTCTCCGCACCAAAGATCCCATAGGATAATAGTGCGGAGACGGTTACGGAAACATCCTCGTAAAAATAAAAGTTATTTGGTAAAAATCTTCTCCTCATTTTCAGAATTATAATTTATTAACACAAACTGTTCCCCCGCAACGTTGATTACACTGCGAGTCGGGTCGGGTCCGGTTACGGAAATGGATGAAAATAAGGCCCATGTTCCGTTCCGTTGCGTACTACACGTCAGCCCATTGCATTTAGCAGGAGTGGTCTATCTTGCTCTGCTATTGGATCTTTGCTTTCTCCCACTGATCTCTCTTTGCTGGAGGTTTTGCCTTCTCTGTTAACCCACCCGAGCCTAGAATCTTCACTCCCTGACTGACGTTGGTCTCAAGAGTCAAGAGTCAAAAGTGTTTTATTGTCGTGTTTCCCAGATAGAACAATGACATTCTTACTCGCTGCAGCACAACACAATGTGTAAACATAGTACTCTGTAAAAAATATAAACAAGAAAAAAAAGTTTGCATATATATATATATATATATATATATATGTGTGTATATATATATATATATGTGTGTGTGTGGTCAACACAAAATCCTAGAGAAACTCAGCGGGTGAGGCAGCATCTATGGAGAGAAGGAATTGGCGACGTTTCGGGCCAAGACTCTGAAGGGTCTCGTCCCGAAACGTTGCTAATTCCTTCTCTCCGTAGATGCTGCCTCACCTGCTGAGTTTCTCCAGCATTGTGTGTCTACCTTCGATTTTACCAGCATCTGCAGTTCTTTCTTAAACATATATATATATATATATATACACACACACACAGATACAAACAAGTATATACGCACACACACAAATGCACGCACACCCACATGTATATATGTATATATATTGTGATATATATATACATATATATTTTGTGTCGCAACTGGGACTGAGTGCGGGGATCGCTGGTCGGCGCAGACTCGGTGGGCCGAAGGGCCTGTTTCCGCGCTGTATCTCTAAACTAAACTAAACTAAGCTACGTGGATGACCCATCCACAGATACGGAGATGCCTGGGAGTTATAAACACTGAAAAAAATAAATGTAATAACTCCACGTGATTTTCACATTCATGCCTGTAAAATAATATGGCCCACTGCTTGATATGTTTTATTATATTGATTTGCAGCTGATCTCAATTCCAGTTTGCCGGAAGCCATCCAGCGTTAGAGTCGAGCTAAATCTCTCCACAAAGTATTAAATCTCGCCTGCTGTTGTGAAGCACCATAGGTCATCTTTAGAGAACCCACAATCTTCATTTTCCCAGTCCCTTACAATCGATTGCATATTTTTTTCATTTTCTTATGCCTGTCAAGTGCCCGCACTTTGTACATTCGTTCTGTGCTCAGCACAGCTTGGGGTTTATGCGGGAGAGGCTTCCGTACCGCTGATGGGGAAGTGACACTCACTGTGAACATCAACTGGTGTGTGTGTGTGTGTGTGTGCGTGTGTGTGAGTGTGTGTCTGTGTGTGTGCCTGTGTGTGAGTGTGTGTCTGTGTGTATATGCAGGTGTATGAAAGGGTGTATGTGACTGTGTGTGTGTGTGTGTGCATACAGGTGTGTATGTGCATGTGCGTGTGTACATGCAGGCGTGTGTGTGCCTGTGTGCTTGTATGTTCTTGTCTGTGCGTAAGTATGTATGCAGGTGTGTATGTGCCTGTATGTTTGTGCGTGTATGCAGGTGTGTACATGTGTGTGTGTGTGTGTGTGTGCGTGCGTGCGTGCATGCGTGCGTGTGTGTGTGTGCGTGCGTGCCTGCGTGCGTGCGTGCGTGTGCTGTGTGTGTGAACACATGCAGGTGTGTATGTACCTGTATGTTTGTGCGTGTATGCAGGTGTGTACGTGTGTGTGTGTGTGTGTTTGTGTGTGTGTGTGTACATGCAGGTGTCTGCGTGTGTGTGTGTGCGAACACATGCAGGTGTCTGTGCGTGTCTGCGTGTACATGCAGGTGTGTGTGTGTGTGTGTGAGTGTGTGTGTTTACCCCCCTTGCCTTTCTTTGCTCTTGATTCCAGATCCATTTGCCTCACCCTACTCTGCCCCGTAACCTCTACCCCCTGAGGTACAGACGCAATTATGATGCTTTGATCATCTCCAAAGTTAAGATGGTCGTGCCCTCAGCCATCAGGGCCTGAATTCAAATGTCTTCGCACGTCTCTCCTTCATCCTTCAAGATATTCTTTACAATGCCATTAGATTAGAGGGTATCGGCTATAGGATCATAAGATCATGTGATAGGAGTAGAATTAGGGCCATTCGGCCCATCAAGTCTACTCTGCCATTCAATCATGGCTGATCTATCTCTCCCTCCTAACCCAATTCCCCTGCCTTCTCCCATAACCCCTGACACCCGCACTAATCCAAGAATCTATCTATCTCTGCCTTAAAAAATATCCGCTGACTTGGCCTCCACAGCCGTCTGTGGCAATAAGGAGAGGTTGGGCAAACTTGGATCATTTTCTCTGGAGCGTTGAAGGACTGAGGAAGACCTGACATAAGTATATACAATTACGAGATGCATAAGTAGGATAGATAGTCAGCACATTTTTCCCCAGGGAGGAAATGTCAAAATCTTGAGAGCGTAGCTGTAAGTTGAGAGGGGAAAAGGTTAAGGTGATGGATGGGTATGGATCATATGCAGGCAGAGGAGATCAGTTTCAGTTGGCATTGTTTATGGCGCGGACATGTACCGTTTGTACGTTCTCCCCGTGACCTGCGTGGGTTTTCTCCGAGATCTTCGATTTCCTCGCACACTCCAAAGACGTGCGGGTCTGTCAGCTAATTGGGTTGGTATAAATGTAAATAGTCCCTAGTGCATGTAAGATAGTGTTAATGTGCGTGGATCGCTGGTCGGCACAGACTCAGTGGGCCGAAGGGCCTGTTTTCTGTGCTGTATCTCTAAACTAAACTAAACTAGCTGCTGGTGGACTAAACTCCGAATGTCTTAGTGAACACGAATGCAGGCAATTCTACTTCAGTCCCATTACATCTCAGTGCCCTGTAGCAGCTCTTGAAAAGGTTTATCGGCTGAAGTGAAATAAGCCAGCAATATCTGTCTTTCTCCATTGGGGCCTGAACGGATTGGCGTGCCAGTTAATAGCTGCTACAGTTGATGAACAAATTACTCTGAAGTCAAGCCAGTTCCCAGATTTCTGTGGGGGACCGGAGGAGAGTGTTAATTAGCTGAGAGGCGACAGATAGCTTCAGTTATCTTCAAAACCTTGTCTCTGTCCCTCTGCAAAACAGGGGGAGTCGATTCACAAGAAGTTCATAGAGTGATAGGAGAAGAATTAGGCCATTCGGCCCATCTAGTCTACTCCGCCATTCAATCGTGGCCTGATCTATCTCTCCCTCCTAACCCCATTCTCCTGCCTCTCTCCCCATAACCCCTGACACCCGCACTAATCAAGAATCTCTGCCTTAAAAATACTCATTGGTAATCTGTAGACTTGTTTTCTAATTGTGTATTGATTCCCTTGATTGCCTTGTTTTTTTGTGGCCTAGTCTTTTTCTTTTCACTGTCTTTATGTAGAAATGTGTAGTTTATGTATCATTTTGTGTATTTGCTGTTTATGTGCCTGAGGATGTAGCTGCAAGGAAGATTTCACCCTATCTAGTGAGAGGAATAGATCGGGTAGATGCACTAAACAAAACTAATTTGAGGAAGGACATCCTTGTGATTGAGGCAGTGCAGCGTAGGTTCACGAGATTGATCCCTGGGATGGCGGGACTGTCACATGAGGAAAGATTGAAAAGACTAGGCTTGTGTTCACTGGAGTTTAGAAGGATGAGGGGAATCTATACAGAAACATATAACATTATAAAAGGACTGGACAATCTAGATGCAGGAAAATGTTCCCAATGTTGGGTGAGTCCAGAACCAGGGGCCACAGTCTTAGAATAAAGGGGAGGCCATTTAAGACTGAGGTGAGAAAAAACTTTTTCAACCCAGAGAGTTGTGAATTTGTGGAATTCCCCTGCCACAGAGGGCAGTGGAGGCCAAATCACTGGATGGATTTAAGAGAGAGTTAGATAGAGCTCTAGGGGCTGGTGGAATCAAGGATATGGGAGAAGGCAGGCACGGGTTATTGATAGGGGACGATCAGCCATGATCACAATGATGGCGGTGCTGGCTCAAAGGGCCGAATGGCTCCTCCTGCACCTATTTTTCTATGTTTCTATGTTTCTAAACTAAACTAAACTACTCAATAGTGTTTGCACCCTTTCTTCAAAAGCTCTTGCCACTCATGTGGCCCCTGGGGTGATCTCCCATCCCTTGTTTGAGGGGCGTCCCCACTGGACTCTACCCCTCAATGTCCAGCAGCGGAAGGACCCTAGACTGTGGCCCTCCCCCACCGAGCCTTGGCGTTGGCTGCACCGAGCTTCAGTGCGTCCCTCAGCACGTACTCCTGCAGTCCGCAGCGGGCCAGCCGGCAACGTCATCTCACTCTTGTGGTAGACCAGCAAGGTTCAGGTAGTCCGGAGATCTACTGCTACCTCACGCTGTGTGAGTTAGTTCAGTTTAGTTTGGAGATACAGCGTCTAAACAGCCCTTCGGCCCACCGAGTGGGCGCCGACCAGCGATCCCCGCGCACTAGCACTATCCTCCACACACTAGGACAATTGACAATCTTACTGAGCCGATTAGCGTACAAACCTGCGCGTCTTTGGGAGTGTGGGAGGAAAGCGGAGCACCCGGAGACAACCCACGCAGGTCACGGGGAGAACGTGCAAACTCCGTGCGACAGCACCCATAGTTAGGATCGATCCCGGGTCTCTGGCGCTGTGAGGCAGCAAATCTACCGCTGTGCCGCCGTGCCGCCCCACTCGAAACAAAATGAAACGAAGAATTCTCCTTTTAGGACCAAGTCAGGCCCTTTCTAGGTTTAGGTTTAATATTGTTACGTGCACTGAGTTACAATGAAAATCTGTGATTTATTCCGTGACATTTTACTTGAAAGATTATGGAAGAGTAGAATATAACTTTCAGCACTCAGATTTATGGAGGAGGAAATTAGGTTATTGACTGGTTAAAGCCCAGGACACTAGTCGATGAGTTTACGGCTGATCAGTGACGAACAGTAGAAATGGTTTGTAAAATTGCGGTTATTAAGCTGCAAACAGCGCAGAGAAGATTGACGAGAATGTTGCCAGGACTGGAGGTGCTGAGCTACAGAGGGAGGTTGGACAGGTTAGGACTTTATACCTTTGAGTGCAGGAGGCTGAGGCTTATAGAGGTGTGTAAAATCATGAACAGACTAGTCATAGGGTCATAGTGTGGAAACAGGCCCTTCGGCCCAACTTGCCCACACTGGCCAACATGTCCCAGCTACACTAGTCCCACCTGCCTGCGCTTGGTCCATATCCCTCCAAACCTGTCCTATCCATGTACCTATCTAACTGTTTCTTAAACGTTGGGATAATCCCAGCCTCAACTACCTCCTCTGGCAGCTCGTTCCGTACACCCGCCACCCTTTGTGTGAAAAAGTTACCCCTCGGATTCCTATTAAATCTTTTCCCTTTCACCTTAAACCTATGTCCTCTGTTCCTCGATTCCCCATACTCTGGGCAAGAGACTCTGTGCATCTACCCGATCTATTCCACTCACTAGATAGGGTGAATACCCAGGGTAGAGGAATCCAGAATCAGTGGACATAGGTTTTCAGGTGAGAGAGGCAAGATAGGAACCCAAGTGGCGCAGCGGTAAAGTTGCTGCCTTCAGCGCAAGAGACCCCGGGTTCGATCCCGACTACGGGTGCAGTCTGTTCGGAGTTTGCACGTTCCCCCTGTGACCGCGTGGGTTTTCACTGGGTGGGCCGGTCTCCTCCCATGCTCCAAAGACGTGCAGGTTTGTTGGTTAATTGGCTTCAGCAAATTGTCCCTGGCGTCAAGTGCTAAACTAAACTGAACCATTTCACTCAGAGGATGATGGGTACATGGAACGAGCTGACAGAGGTGGTAGCTGATGCAGATTTATGACACCATTTAAAGCCACTTGGACAGGTACATGGATTGGAGAGATTTACAGGGATATTGGCCAAACACAGGCAATTGGAACTGGTTTAGATGGAGCATCTTGCTTGGCATGATTGAGTTGGGCTAAGGGGCTGTTTCAGTGCTATATGCCTCTCTGAGTCTTAATGGAACATTACTATGAGCCTACGATTCAAGTCAAGTCAAGTCAAGTGAGTTTATTGTCATGTGTCCCTGGTAGGACAATGAAATTCTTGCTTTGCTTGAGCACAACAGAACATAGTAGGCATTTACTACAAGGCATTCTATAAATATATACACGATTAAGATTACGATTATTAATTCAATTTTCCTCTAAGGCAGTTTGGGAGCTTAAATACAAGTAATTAAACAGCTCCGTGTTCTCCGGTTTCCTTCCACACTCCAAAGGCATACAGGTTTGGTAGGCGAATTGCTTGGTAAAATTGTAAATTGACCTTAGTGTGTGTGGATAGCGTTAGTGTGCGGGGATCGCTGGACAGCGCAGGCTCGGTGGGCCGAAGGGCCTGTTTCCGCGCTGTATCTCCAAACTACACTTAACTAAAAAATGTAGAGTCATACGGCACGGAAACAGGCCCTTCGGCCCAAACCGTCCATGCTGTCTGAGATGCCCCATCTAAGCTAGTCCCATTTACCCACATTTGACCCATAATCCCCCTAAACCGTTGCTATTCATGTACCTGTCCATGGCGACACCCAGCTATACAATTTATATAAAACATTATAGAATTGTGTAATTGCAATCGAAGAGTTCCCACAAAAACTAACCTGTTATTAAACAATTTATATTAAACCACATTAATAGGATCCACTGGTAGTTATTGTTGAAATGCGAACAACTCATTTTTGTCACTTTTACATCTGGTAATGAGAAGCAAACATGACGATTGCTTTTCCTGGAACAAAGTATGTTTTCATTCCACACCTTAATCGACTCTCCCGCAGAGTAATTGTACAGTATAGCTAAGAGTTCGTCGCACCCGGCAGCTTCGATCCCGACTACGGGTGCTTGTCTGCACGGAGTTTGTACGCTCTCCCCGTGACCCGCGTGGTTTTCCCCGGGTGCTCGGTTTCCTCCCACACACTCCACAGACGTGCACCAAAGAACATTTGGAGATGAATTTGTACATCCGGATGCAGTCACTGGAACAAAGTATTTTTAAAGCTCTGCCCTAATCTATAAATGACTCCAAACCTAGTGCGTAACAGTCATTAAACAGTTTTATTGAAACAGCGTAAACCCAGAGCCTGATCCCAGGGGAGAAGAGAGTAAAGTTATAAGGTCATAAGATCATAAGTGATAGGAGCAGAATTAGCCATTCGGCCCATCGAGTCTGCTCTGCCATTTGATTGCGGCCGATCTATCTTTCCCTCTCAACCC
Source organism: Malacoraja senta (assembly GCA_038087875.1). Classification (NCBI taxonomy): domain Eukaryota; kingdom Metazoa; phylum Chordata; class Chondrichthyes; order Rajiformes; family Rajidae; genus Malacoraja; species Malacoraja senta. The sequence goes on from JAXLNO010005459.1 coordinate 119,248, forward strand.
CATTCTCCAGCCTTAACAGTTGACGCCCTTACTAATCAGGAAGCCATCAATCTCCACCTTAGAAATACCCAATGACTTGGCCTCCACCGCCGTCTGTGGCAATGAATTCCACAGATTCACCACTCTTTGCTAAGAAATCCCTCCTCATCTCCATTCTTAAGGTACGTCCTTTAATTCTGAGGCTGTGCCCTCTGGTCCTAGACTCTTCCACTAGTGGAAACACCCTCTCCGCATCCACTCTATCCAGGCCTTTGTGTCTTCATCTGCGGTTCCTTGTGTCTTTATTACACCGATTCCACAGATTATGCTGGATATTTAAGCATCCATAATTGTTATTATCGCTGAAATTCTCCAGCTCCGCACGGTGGAAACTGTGCTGCTCTCCAGAATTTAATAACAAAAAAAACAATCTCTTCTCAAAATTATTAATATACAGTGGGAGAGATATGACGACCGAGCAGGAAAACGATTCTACTCACAGCGGCTGTAGTTATGTCAATAAAGAGCCTGTGGCTCCGCATCCTACAGCAGAATAGCTGGGGTGGAGTTGCTGCCTTACAGCGCCAGAGCCCGGGGCTCGATCCTGACAACGGCCGCTGTCTTGGTTCTTGGTTTCTTGGTCCTCCAAAATATTCCAATGGAATTTAAACTGGAGGTGGTGGAGGAGGACTTAAGCCAGAAAGGGTTTTTGGGAAGAAACCAGCTACCTTAAATTTAGTTGCATCTGGTTGGGTAACTATGGTAGGGTGAAGATTATTCCATGCTTTAATTGTGCGGGGGAAGTATGAATTGCTGTACACATCTGTCTTGGTAGCTGGAATCACAAATTGGATCGAATGTCCTCGTCTGCTCCTAATTGGTTTGGGTTTGGTGTTGGTCTTGTAATCTATGTCGAGCTGACCATTTAACATTTTGTAAAAACAGGTCAAACGGTGAGCTTCACGTCTGTCTTGGAGAGGGTTCCACCCCAGAGAATTCAGAAGTTTGGTAACACTCGCTTCTCTCTCATAGGTGTTAGTAACAAATCGAGCTGCCTGTCTTTGGACACGTTCGATGGAAGAAATGTTTTTATTTGTGTATGGGTCCCATGCTGCAACTGCGTAGTCCAAATGAGGTCTAATGAGGGTGAAGTATAGCTTCTCCTTGACAGAAGTTGAACAATGATGAAAGTTGCGCCTCAGAAAATTTAGGACACCTGTTGCTTTCACCGTTGCATGATGAGTCTGACCATTCCAGCGCAGATCATTCTGCAATTTGATGCCAAGATACTTGGTTTGTTTGGATTCTTCAAGGATGGTACCAAGTATATTGTACGATGTTTCGCCTGGATTCCTCTTTCTGGTGACACGCATGGTTTCACATTTGGAAGGGTTGAACTGCATGCCCCATTGGTGTGACCACTCAACCATTGTATCGAGGTCCTTTTGGAGAGCATCTTCATCATCAGCTGACTTAATTGGATGGTACAGGAGTTTGTACGGTACAGGAGTCTGTACGGAGTTTGCGCGTTCTCCCCGTGACCTGCGTGGCTTCTCTCCCGGGTGCTCCGGTTTCCTCCCACATCCCGAAGGCGTGCGGGTTTGTGGGTTAATTGGCCCTCTGTTAATTCCCCCCATAGTGTGTAGGGAGTGGATGAGAAAGTGGCGTGCCCCGTTCAATGGATCAATGGCACTTTACATAGAAAATATAGAAAATAGGTGCAGGAGGAGGCCATTCGGCCCTTCGCTCCAGCACCGTTATCACAGTGTTTCACAGGACCATGATGAGCGAGAATAACCATTTTCTACCATCATAGACATGACGGGCAGAATGTCTTGCTCCTCCTCATAGAGTTGTAGCTCAGACAGCACATTAACAGGCCCTTCGGCCCATTGAATCCATGCTGCCCCTGCCCATCAGACACTAAATTGCACAAATTCTACACTGATCCCATTTCATTCTCCCCAAATTCCTATCAACTCCCGGATTGTATCACAGGCCTACGCACCAGGGGCACAATTTACAGTGACTAATTAATCTACCAACCTGTACTTCTTTTGCGATGTGGGAGTGAACTGTAGTATCTGGAGAAGCCCAGATCAACAACTCTCACCAACTCCTACAGATGCGCCGTAGATGGCATCTTATTGGGACGCATCACAGCACGGTTTTGGGAACAGCTCCATCCAAGACCCGCAGGAAATTCCAGCGAATTGTGGACGCAGCCAGACCATCAAACTTACCAACCTCCCTTCCATTGATTCCATCTACACCTCACGCTGCCTCGACAAGGCCGGCAGCACAATCAAGGACCAGTCGCAACCCGGCCACTCCCTCTTCTCCCCCCTCCCATCGGGCAAAAGGTACAGAAGTGTGAAAACGCACACCTCCAGATTCAGGGTAGACAAAAAAGCTGGAGAAACTCAGCAGGTGAGGCAACATCTATGGAGCGAAGGAATAGGCGACGTTTCGGGTCGTGATCCTTCTTCAGACTGTTTCCAGCATTTGTAGTTCTTTCTTATTTCTAGCATCTGCAGTTCTTCTTTAAACACCTCCAGATTCAGGGACAGTTTCTTCCCAGTTGTTATCAGGCAACTGAACCATCCTACCAACAACCAGAGAACAGTCCTGAGCTACTTTCTACCTCATTGGTGACCCTCAGACTATCCTTGATCGGACTTTGCTGGCTTTTACCTTGCACTAAACGTTAGTCCCTTGTCATGTATCTATACACTGTAAATGGCTCGATTGTAATCATGTATTGTCTTTCCGCTGACTGGCTAGCACGCAACAAAAGCTTTTCACTGTACCTCGGTACATGTGACAATAAACCCAACTCAAACCCAACACATCATAAAAAGGGCATGCAAACTCCACACAGACAGCACCAGAGGCCAGGATCGATCCTGGGTTGTTGGATCTGCAGCTCTATAGCCGGTGGTACTAGACCACCCCTCTTGTGCTATCCATGATCCTTGGAGTCCATATCCAATGATAGACCATGCTCCAGGACAGCCCATTAAGAGTGAATGATTAGGAAAGTAATCGCAAGTAAATATTTCCTTTACGGTCTATTTAAGTATTGCATCACTAATTTTGTTTCCAATTAATTGTCAATTTATTTTTAATCACACACCAATTATACTTTGCCCGAGGGACCAGACTGCCCAATTCCCACTGCCTTGGCATTGTCCGGTGTTGGGAAGGCTGGGAAATGATTCGGAGCAAGCGGTTCGCTATCAAAGAGACAGAAGCAAAGAATTTCACTGTGACTTGTCACAGGCAACAACAAAGCATAAAGTGACAGTAAAGTATAGAAGCAGAAGTCTTGCTACTTCCGCTGGTGCATAATCGCAGCCTTAGAACAGAGCGACACGGTGGCACCAGAGACCCGGGTTCCATCCCGACCTCGAGTGCTGTCTGTACGGAGTTTGTACTTTATCCCCGTGAACTGCGTGGGTTTTCTCCGGGTGCTCCGGTTTCCTCCCACATTCCAAAGGCGTGCATGTTTGTAGGTTAATTGGCTTTGGTGAAAATTGTAAACTGTCCCTAGTGTGTGTGGGATAGTGCTAGTGTACGGGGTGATTGTTGGTTGGCGCGGACCCGGTGGGCCGAAGGGCCTGTTTCTGCGCTGTATCTCTAAAGTCCAAAGTAAAGTCCAAAGGGACAGGCATTCTAATGAGATGAATGTCTGACTTTGGAGCTGGTGCAGGCGAGAATTCTTCAGAGGCAGCACGGTGGCGCAGCGTTGAGTTGCTGCCTCACAGTGCAAGAGACCTGGGTTCCATCCTGACTACAGGTGCTTGTCTGTACGGAGTATGAGCGTTCTCCCCGTGACCCGCGTGGGTTTTCTCCGGGCGCTCTTGTTTCCTCCCACACTCAAAGACGTACAGGTTTGTAGTTTAATTGGCGTGGTAAATTGCCCCTTATGTGCAGGATGTGGAATTGGTATAACATAGAACTAGTGTGAACGGGCGATTGACGGTCAATGGGCCAAAGGGCCTGTATCCATGCGGTATCTCTAAACTAAACACTTCAGTGGGTTGTAGCTGCTCGGTTGGGAATATATTCGAAGTGGAGGATCAGCAAAGATTTTGGAGACTAGACTGAGCTGAAGAAGGGTTTCGGCCCGAAACGTTACCTATTTCCTTCACTCCATAGATGCTGCTGCACCCGCTGAGTTTCTCCAGCATTTTTGTGTACCTTTGAGCTGAAGAACCAGTTCAGTTCAGTCGTGTTTAGTTTATGGTCATGTTTGATTTGAGTATAGGAGCAGGGAGGTTCTACTGCAGTTGTACAGGGTCTTGGTGAGACCACACCTGGAGTATTGCGTACAGTTTTGGTCTCCAAATCTGAGGAAAGACATTCTTGCCATAGAGGGAGGACAGAGAAGGTTCACCTGACTGATTCCTGGGATGGCAGGACTTTCATATGAAGAAAGACTGGATAGACTCGGCTTGTACTCGCTAGAATTTAGAAGATTGAGGGGGGGATCTTATAGAAACTTACAAGATTCTTAAGGGGTTGGACAGGCTAGATGCAGGAAGATTGTTCCCGATGTTGGGGAAGTCCAGAACAAGGGGCCACAGTTTAAGGATAAGGGGGAAGTCTTTTAGGACCGATGAGAAAATCATATTTCACACAGAGAGTGGTGAATCTGTGGAATTCTCTGCCACAGAAGGTAGTTGAGGCCAGTTCATTGGCTATATTTAAGAGGGAGTTAGATGTGGCCCTTGTGGCTAAAGGGATCAGGGGGTATGGAGAGAAGGCAGGTACAGGATACTGAGTTGGATGATCAGCCATGATCATATTGAATGGCGGTGCAGGCTCGAAGGGCCGAATGGCCTACTCCTGCACTTATTTTCTATGTTTCTATGTTTCTATGTACCGAAGTACAGTGAAAGGCTTTTGTTCCTTGCGAACCAGTCAGCGGAAAGACAATACACGATTACAATCGAGCAATTTGCAGCGTACCGGTACATGATAAGGGAATAACATTTCAGTGCCAGGTAAAGCCTACTAAGTCCTGAAGAAGGGTCTCGACCCAAAACATCACCCATGCCTTCTCTCCAGCGAAGCTGCCTGTCCCGCTGAGTTACACCAGCTCTTTGCGTCTAAAGTCCGATCAAGGACAGTCCAAGGATCACCGATGAAAGAACCAGCCATGACACAGAGCTGGAACAGGCTTGAGGGGCCGAATGGCCTGCTCCCGTCCCTTATTTCTGCGGCTCCTGCTGAGAGTAAAAAAGACCGAGAGTAAAAAAAGGCTGCGACTTCTCTTTGAGAAGCGTTTATAAAGCATTTTGTTTTGCTGTTGTGAGGCAAGAGCTCCCTGTGCGTGGGATGCAGGCAACATGTTTTGTGTGAAGAAAAATTACAAGTGAAAACCGTCGGCAAGATAAATAATAGACGAGGGGGAAAACACGGCTAACAGCTCCCATGTTTACAGATTCCCAATGCCATCTCCGGTGAATCGTGCCTATTCCACAAATTCATATTCCCCAGGAAGTGGAGTGAGATGAAACGTCAACACCCTCGTTCACTTAATATATAAAAGAAAAGAATTTAAAAAAACGACACAGCTGAGAAGAGAACAAAGCAACAAACACAGAGGGAGGCAGGGGAGGGGCAGGGCGGGGGAAGTGATGGGGTGGAGAGAGTCCAAGCAAAGCAGAGACTGTTTGGTATAGAAAAGCAGAACACAAAGGTGGAGGGGAGGGCGGTCACGGTGGCGCAGCGGTAGAGTTGCTGCCTTACAGCGCTTGCAGCGCCAGAGAACCGGGTTCGAACCCGACCACGGGTGCTGTTTGTACGGACAATACGTGATTACAATTGCGCCATTTACAGTGTATAGACACATGATAAGGGAATTACGTTTAGTGCAAGGTAAAGCCAGCAAAGTCCAATGAAAACTAGTCTGAGGGTCACCAAAGAGGTAGATAGTAGTTCAGCACTGCTCTCTAGTTATGGTAGGATGGTTCAGTTGCCTGATTGCTATTCTTGATCGGATAGCTTTCTCCGAGATCTTTGTTTTGCTTTCCTCCCACACTCCAAAGACGTACAGGTTTCTAGGGTAATTGGCTTGGTGTAAGTGTCAAAATTGTCCCTAGTGTGTGTGTGTGCAAGATAGTGTCAGTGTGCGGGGATCGCTGGTCGGCGCGGACTCGGTGGGCCGAAGGGCCTGTTTCCGCACTGTATCTCTAAACTAAACTAAACAAAGTGCTGGAGGAATTGAGCGGGTCGGGCAGCATCTGGGGAGGGAATGGACATACGAAGTGTCGGGACGGGGTCCTTCTTCAGATGCTTGGTTTGGGTTGAGGTTTTATTACTGTCACGTGTGCCGAGGTCCAGTGAAAAGCTTGGTTTTGCATGCTATCCAAACAGATCAGGTATACCATACCTAGACACAATCAGCTCCAACTCCAGTACAATAGGTAGAGCAAAGGGGAAGATACAGAGTGCAGAATATAGTTCTCAGCAATGTAGCGCATCAATTACGTTTCCGTTTTAATTGAGTTTATTGTCACGTGTACCGAGGTACAGTGAAAAGCTTTTGTTGCGTGCTAAACAGCCAGCGGAAAGACAATACATGATTACAATCGAGCCGTCCACAGTGTACAGATACAGTGAAAAGCTTCTGTTGTGTGCTAACCAGCCAGCAGAAAGACAATACATGATTACAATCGGGCCGTCCACAGTGTACAGATACAGTGATACATTCCATGGACAAAGTCCAATGTCCGCAATGGGGTCGAGGTGAATCGAACAGTACCCTAGCGTATCAGCAGCCTGATAACAGAGAGGAAGAAGCTGTTCCTGAGTGTGGTGGTGCGTGTTTTCAAGCCTCTGTATCTGTGGGAGCAGGGAGGAGAAGGAATGACCGGGGTGGGTCAAGTCTTGGATTATGTTGGCTGCTTTCCCAAGGCAGAGTGAGGTGTAGATGGAGTCAACGGTGGGGAATCTGCTTTGTGCGATCGCCTGGGCTTCATCTCCAACTCTGAAACATCTTGTGGTCTTGGGCACACATGTTCTGATGCAAGCAGGCAGTATGCTTTCTGTGGTGTATCTGTAGGATCATTATATTGGTATATATTCCCTCATGGTTTGTGGGATTGTTGGATCATTGGCTCACTGCCACCCATCCTTTTGCCTGAACCAGACTGATAGTCATAGTTATACAGCATGGACACAGGCCTTTCGGCCCAACGCATCCATGCTGACCATGATGCCCTATTTGAGCTGGACCTGTTTGCCCACATTCGTCCCAAATCCCACTAAACCAGTAGAGTGTTCACTATGGTAGACAAAAATGCTGGAGAAACTCAGCGGGTGCAGCAGCATCTATGGAGCGAAGGAAATAAGCAACGTTTCGGGCCGAAACCCTTCTTCAGACTGATCAGTGAGGTCAAGAAATGGTAGGGAAGTGTCGGAAATGGTCCAGGTGTATTTGAGTGCCGGATGGAAGTTAGTGGTGAAGTGGATGAAGTCAGTCAGTTGTGTGTGGGTGCAGGATGTGGCACCAAAGCAATTGTCGATGTGGCGGAGGTAGAGGTCGGGGATGGGGCCCTGGTACGCCTCGAACAAGGATTGTTCGACGTACCCGACAACGAGGCAGGCATAGCTGGGGCCCTTGCGCGTGCCCATAGCTACGCCTTGTATTTGGAGGAAATGGGAGGAGTCAAATGAGAAGTTATTGAGGGTAAGGACCAACTTCGCTAGGCGGAGGAGAGTATCAGTGGATGGGTATAGGTTGATTCTCCAGTCGAGGAAGAACAGGAGGGCTTTGAGACCATCCTGGTGGGGGATGGAGGTGTAAAAGAGTGTTCACTATGACCTTATGATCTCCGGTTTCCTCCCACACTCCAAAGACGTAGAGGTTTGTAGCTTTATGGGCTTGGTATAATTGTAAGTACTCCCTAATGTGTGTATGTTAGCATTCATAGCAAAAGGATTTGAGTATAGGAGCAGGGAGGTTCTACTGCAGTTGTACAGGATCTTGGTGAGACCACGCCTGGAGTATTGCGTACAGTTTTGGTCTCCTAATCTGAGGAAAGACATTCTTGCCATAGAGGGTGTACAGAGAAGGTTCACCAGACTGATTCCTGGGATTGCAGGACTTTTATATGAGGAAAGACTGGATAGACTCGGCTTGTACACGCTAGAATTTAGAAGATTGAGGGGGGGTCTTATAGAAACTTACAAAATTCTTAAGGGGTTGGACAGGCTAGATGCAGGAAGATTGTTCCCGATGTTGGGGACGTCCAGAACAAGGGGTCACAGTTTAAGGATAAGGGGAAGTCTTTTAGGACCGAGATGAGAAAAACATTTTTCACACAGAAAGTGGTGAATCTGTGGAATTCTCTGTCACAGAAGGTAGTTGAGGCCAGTTCATTGGCTATATTTAAGAGGGAGTTAGATGTGGCCCTTGTGGCTAAAGGGATCAGGGGGTATGGAGAGAAGGCAGGTACAGGATACTGAGTTGGATGATCAGCCATGATCACATTGAATGGCGGTGCAGGCTCGAAGGGCCGAATGGCCTACTCCTGCACCTATTTTCTATGTTTCTATGTAGGGTAATGTTAGTGCACGGGGATCGTTGGTCGGCGCAGACTCGACCGCCGGCCTGCGGCCTACACCAACCTGAAGCCGCGGTCTCCGGTGGGGGAGGCACCGATTCAGGACTTACCTTGACTTTTACTCATCTGGACGCCCGCAGTGGCGGCTGCGGAGGGTTGAGGTCCCGACCACGGGGGGAAATGGAGGAGGACTGGCCAAATTCTGTGCCTTCCACCACAGTGATGAATGCTGTGGTGGTTGTTTATGTTCAATGATTGATATTGATTGATTGACTCGGTGGGCCGAAGGGCCGGTTCCCGCTCTATATCTCCGAACTAAACTAATCTGGACAAAGTTTTGGGTTGGGTCCTTTCTTCAGACAGAGATGGTGGTGGGAGGGGGACAGGGAATTAAAGTCAATCGTAGGCCCTTTAAGAACGAACTTTCTAATCACATGCTTGTAAAATATGCATTCACTTCAGCTAGCGGTTAATCAATGCTAATGATAATCTACAACAGACTGAATCTCCTTCCGTCATGAGGTGCCTCGGGTCATGAATACACATTACTTAATCAGCAAGGGATAATTGGTGTGTGATTATCCGCAGCATGAGCAGAAAGGTGTGATTCGGAGCAGCCTGTTCTGAATGCGATGCAATGAGTTATCCAGGATGTTTGATTGATCAAAGAAATAGACAGTAAAAGCAGTTGGAACAGATGGGGGGGGGGGGGAACGAAACACCAACCTGGCCAAGTTTATCCAACCATTAGGCTGGCAACGGTGGCGCAGCGGCAGAGGGTTCTCCCGACACCGGAGCACCATCAACCGGCGAGAAGGGCCTGGAACATCAGGCCTCCGTAGAGGCGACTGCGGAGGCCTCAATAGGCCCAACTATGGGTGGACATGGGGGTGGGGACTGGACTTCGTGCCTACCCTCACAGTAGGAACCATTGTGGGGGGATGTTTTTATGTTAAACATAGACATAGAAACATAGAAAATGGGTGCACCACCATTCATTGTGATCATGGCTGATCGTCCCCTATCAATAACCCGTGCCTGCCTTCTCCCCATATCCCTTGATTCCACTAGCCCCTACAGCTCCATCTAACTCTCTGTTAAATGTCTTTATTATTGTTACATTGGTTTCTTTGTGCTGCGATGGCAATACACATGTCACTACACCAATTGGTGTATGTGACTAATAAAGAACCTTTGAACCTTTGAGAGCTGCTGCCTCACAACGCCACAGACCTGGGTTCGATCCTGACTACGGATGCTGTCTGTATGGAGTTTGCACGTTGGCCTTGCGACTACATGGGTGCTCAGGTTTCCTTCTACATTCCAAAGACGTTGAGGTTTGTAGGTTAATTGGCTTGGTAAAAATAGCAAATTGTCCCTGGTGTGTGTAGGATCATGTTAGGGTGCGGGGATCGCTGGTCAGCGGGGAATCGGTGGGCCGAAGGGCCTGTTTCTGCGCCAAACTAAAGTACACTGACTGCAATTAAGGTGGGAAGAGTGCAGAGAAAACGTAGAAGCGTGGAAACAGGCCCTTCGGCCCAACCTGCCCATGCCGGCCAACATGCCCCATCTACACCAGCCCCACCTGCCTGCGTTTGGCCCATATCCCTCTAAGCCTGTTTTATCCATGTTTTCTCACACGTTGCGATGGGGTGTTTAGCTGAGCTTAGTTTAGCTTAGTGTATTGTTGTCGCATGTACCGAGCTACAGTGAAAAGTCTTTATGTTGCGTGCTATCTAGTCAGCAAAAATACTACACGTGATTACAATCAAGTCGCCACTGTGTACAGATACAGGATAAAGGATACAAAAACATAGAAACATAGAAACATAGGTACACGAGTAGGCCATTCGGCCCTTCGAGCCTGCACCGCCATTCAATATGATCATGGCTGATCATCCAACTCAGTATCCTGTACCTGCCTTCTCTCCATACCCCCTGATCCCTTTAGCCACAAGGACCACATCTAACTCCCTCTTAAATATAGCCAATGGACTGGCCTCAACTACCTTCTGAGGCAGAGAATTCCACAGATTCACCACTCTCTGTGTGAAAAATGTTTTTCTCATCTCGGTCCTAAAAGCCTTATCCTTAAACTGTGACCCCGTGTTCTGGACTTCCCCAACATCGGGAGCAATCTTCCTGCATCTAGCCTGTCCAACCCCTTAAGAATGTACGTTTCTATAAGATCCCCCCTCAATCTTGATGTTTAGTGCAACATAAAGCCCAGTAAGGGGCTGTGCTCGAGGGAGAGGTTTGGTCCAGGCTAGCACTTTAGGTTCCATGGAGCGCAAAGAGCTGAGGTGGGATCTTAAAGAGGTGTGTAACATCATGAGGGGATAGAGTCTTTTTGCACAGAGTATGGGACTCGAGAAGTAGAGGGCGTAGCTTAACGTGGGAAGGGCAAGATTTAATAGGATCCTGAGGGCAATTTATTCACTCAGATAATTTCCCATTCATTTTGTTTTAGTTGTTAGAGATACAGTGCGGAAACAGGCCCTTCGGCCCACCGAGTCCACGCCAACCAGCGATCCCCGCACACAACGACACTATCCTACACACACTAGGGACAATTTTAAATTTAGACCAAGCCAATTAATCGACAAATCTGTCCGTCTTTGGAGTGTGGGGGAAAAGCCCAAGATCTCGTTGAAACCCACGCGGGTCACGGGGAGAACGTGCAAACTCCGCACAGAAAAGCACCCGTAGTCGGGATCGAAACCCGGATCTCTGGCGCTGTGAGGCAGCAACTCTACCGCTGCGCCACCCGTTCCACGCATCGTTCCGTCTGCCTGAACTGCCGACCCTTCCCAATAGTTTTTTTTTAAATTTCAGATCTCCATAATCTGCGGTAGCATCTGCGAAATGCTACCTTAAATGTGCTGAAGGTGTACCACACACACACACACACACACAATCAATAGCATTTGTGCAACAATAAAAAAGATTTACATGCAAAGCAAGTCGCAAGATAAACATCTTATTTATGCAGCGCACATTTTGCATATATTAAATATCTTATTTACCAAAATTTAATCTTGATTACCTGCCATTCCTCATATAATGGCTAATTACTACACTGCACCTAAATAGTCATTTGAAACAAACCTGCCTCTAATTCACCAATTTTAAGATGATAGTCAAGGAGGTGATGTGCACTGGCGTAGCAGTATTGGGATTAAGTACCTTCATTTAAATGTCAAGTTGTGATTGCAAGATCTTCATTTAAACTCTTCCCGCAAAGCCTAATGTGTTATTATAGTAATTACCTCTTGCAAAACCCTGCACTGCATCTCTGATAGATCCAGCGACAGCCATGGTTTCAAAAGATTCTTGCTTTAAGTCCTTGTCCATAGATTTGAGCTGACCCATCGGCTGAAGTCAAAGGCGGCACGGTGGCGCTGCGGTAGAGTTGCTGCCTCACAACGCCAGAGACCCGTGTTCGATCCTGGCCGTACGGAGTTTGTACATTCCCCCTTTCCTTTTATCCAGAGACCGCGTGGTTTTTCTCCGGATGCTCCAGTTTCCTCCCACTCCAAAGATGTGCTGGTTTGTAGACAATAGACAATAGACAATAGACAATAGGTGCAGGAGTAGGCCATTTGGCTATTCGAGCCAGCACCACCATTCAATGTGATCATGGCTGATCATCCCCAATCAGTACCCCGTTCCCACCTTCTCCCCATATCCCCTGGCTCCGCTATTTTTAAGAGCCCTATCTAGCTCTCTCTCGAAAGCATCCAGAGAACCTGCCTCCACCGCCCTCTGAGGCAGAGAATTCCACAGACTCACCACTCTCTGTGAGAAAAAGTGTTTCCTCGTCTCCGTTCTAGGTCAATAAGCTTCTATAGATTGTCCGCAGTGTGTGCAGGATAGGACTAGTGTACGGGTGATTGCTGGTCAGTGTTGAAAGGCTTGTTTCCACGCTGTCTCTCTAAACTAAACTGAGAAGGAACTGCAGGTGACACAAGGATAGACAAAGTACTGGAGTTACCCGACGGGTCAGGCAGCATCTCTGGAGGAAAAGGTTTGGGTGACGTTTTGATTCGGGTCCCGTCTGAAGAAAGCTACTGACCTGAAACATCACCCCTATCCTTTTTCTCCAGAGTTGCTGCCTGACCCGCTGAGTTACTTCAGCACTTTGTGCCTATCTAGAGTAAACGAACCTTCCCTCCTGTGGATGGGTAAAACATAATGAGGAACATCGGTAGGTTTATTTCCCTTCTCTCTCGTCCTCCTCCACCACTCAAGATTATTAGGGAACATTCTAAGGTGCTATCCAAAGTTTGATTGATTAAACCGGAGTATTGACAACGCATTTAATCACCAACAGCATTGATCCTAATTTCTCTGGATGTCCCGATCGATAACACTTTTTGATGAGTGGAGTGATTAATTCATTCTCTCTCGTCCCGAGGGCACTGAGCTGACATGTAGCAGGCATTACCCTTCGAACCAGAGGCAGTGGTTTGGATGGAGCCTCTTGCATTCGGGCTCGGTGGGCGTAAGGTCCTAAGGTTATATGATAGGAGTAGGATTAGGTCATTCGGCCCAGCAAGTCTACTCCGCCATTCAATCATGGCTGATCTATCTCTCCCTCCTAACCCCATTCTCCTGCCTTCTCCCCATAACCCCTGACACCCGCACTAATCAAGAATCTATCTATCTCTGCCTTAAAAATATCCACTGACTTGGCCTCCACAGCCTTCTGTGGCAATGAGTTCCACAGATTCGCCGGCCTCTGACTAATAAAATTTCTCCTTATCTCCTTCCTAAAAGAACGTCCTTTATTTCTGAGGCTATGACCTCTAATCCTAGACTGTCCCGCTGGTGGAAACATCCTCTCCATATCCATTCTATCCAAGCTTTTCACTATCCTGATTACGGGTGTTGTCTGTACGGAGTAAGTACATTCTCCGCGTGACCGCGTGGGTTTCCTCCCACACTCCAAGGACGTACAGGTTTGTAGGTTAATTGGCTTGGTTTGTATACTCGGTATAAGTGTAAATTGTCCCTCGTGTGTGCAGGCTTGTGTTAATGTGCAGGGGATCGCTGGTCGGCGCGGACCCGGTGGGCCGAAGGGCCTGTTTCCGCACTGTATCTCTAAACTAAACTCAAATAAAAATCAGCAGTTTCTTATTTCTACAAGCAAATGGAACTAGCTTAGGTTGGCATGGACGAGTTGGGCCGAAGGGCCTGTTGTCGGGCTTTATGACTGTTCTATTGCAGATAACTTCATGGGGACCAGGCATAATGCTGTGGCCACAAGATCAGGTCAGAGGCTAGATGTCCTGCAGTGACCATCGCATATCCTGACAAGCTAGTCCCCCACCCCCCTCCTACCTGTCACCCACCCCCACAAGTGCAGGTACATAGTTCCAAGTGCCTCCGCAGTGCTGGCAAGGAGGGAACTCCAGTATGTAACTGGAATGGTGAAGATACGTCCAAGTGACGTTGGTGTGGGACATGGTGGGGGAATGTCAGCGGTGCATGGCACCTGGTACAGGTTGGTGAGTTGCAACAATGCATGGTGCAGGTGGTGCTGATGGTGGACGATGCACGGTGGCTGTGGCGGATTTGAACGTTTCAGGGGCGGAGAGGTTGCTTTGGTCTGGGTGGTGTGTGCAGGAAGGAACTGCAGATGCTGCTTTAAACCAGAGATAGGGATAGGGAGAACACCGATTTGATAGGGATAACACCGATGTGCCTTCCCGAGCCCCCATTCGCTGTGATGGTATTTCAGTCTCAGTCACAGAGGCCGACGTCAGGAAATCCTTCAGAGGGGTGAACCCTCGAAAAGCGCCTGGACCTGATGGTATACCGGGTCGTGTTCTAAAAACCTGTGCGGACCAACTGGCTGGAGTTTGTACGGACATTTTCAACCTCTCACTTCTGAGGTCTGAGGTTCCCACCTGCTTCAAAAGGGCATCAACTATACCGGTGCCCAAGAAGAGTGACGTGCCTCAATGACTATCGACCAGTGGCACTAACGCCTGTGGTGATGAAGTGCTTTGAGAGGTTGATCATGACGCAGATCAACTCCTACCTCGACAAAAACCTGGACCCACTGCAGTTCGCTTACCGCCACAACAGATCAACGGTGGATGCGATCTCGCTGGCCCTCCACTCCGCTCTGGACCACTTGGACAACAAAAACTCATATGTCAGGCTGTTATTCATCGATTACAGCTCGGCATTTAATACAATCATCCCCTCCAAGCTGGTTACAAAACTCGCAGAACTGGGTCTCTGCGCATCCCTCTGCAATTGGATCCTCGACTTCCTCACTCTCAGACCACAGTCTGTTCGTATTGGTGGAAATGTGTCAGCCTCTATAACAGTCAGCACCGGAGCACCTCAAGGCTGCGTGCTCAGTCCCCTGCTGTACTCACTCTATACTCATGACTGCGTAGCCGGACATAGTGCGAACTCCATCATCAAGTTCGCTGATGACACCACTGTTGTGGGACGTATCACTGATGGGGATGAGTCAGAGTACAGAAGAGAGATCGAGCAACTGTCCATATGGTGCCAGCACAATAACCTGGCCCTCAACACCAGCAAAACCAAGGAACTGATTGTGGACTTTGGAAGGAGTAGGATGGGGACCCACAGTCCCGTTTATATCAACGGGTCGATGGTTGAAAGGGTCAAGAGCTTCAAATTCCTGGGCGTGCACATCTCTGAAGATCTTTCCTGGTCCGAGAACACTGATGCCATTATTAAGAAAGCACATCAGCGCCTCTACTTCCTGAGAAGATTACGGAGAGTCGGTTTGTCAAGGAGGACTCTCGAACTTCTACAGGTGCACAGTAGAGAGCATGCTGACCGGTTGCATCGTGGCTTGGTTCGGCAACTTGAGCGCCCTGGAGAGGAAAAGACTGCAAAAAGTTGTAAACACTGCCCAGGCCATCATCGGCTCTGACCTCCCTTCCATCGAGGGGATCTACCACAGTCGCTGCCTCAAAAAGGCTGGCAGTATCATCAAGGACCCACACCATCCTGGCCACACAGTCATCTCCCTACTACCTTCAGGTAGAAGGTACAGGAGCCTGAAGACTGCAACGACCAGGTTCAGGAATAGCTACTTCCCCACAGCCATCAGGCTATTAAACCTGGCTCGGACATAACACTGAACTTTATTAGCCAATTAACTGTTATTTGCACTTTATCAGTATATTGATTCATGTGTGTATATATTTATAGAATGCCTTGTAGTCAATGCCTACTATGTTCTGTTGTGCTGAAGCAAAGCAAGAATTTCATTGTCCTATCAGGGACACATGACAATAAACTCACTTGAACCTGAGATAGTCACAAAACGCTGGAGTAACTCAGCGGGACAGGCAGCGTCTCTGGAGAGAAGGAATGGGTGACGTTTCGGGTCGAGACCCTTCAACAGCCTGAAGAAGGGTCTCGACCTGAAATGTCACCCATTCCTTCTCTCCAGAGATGCTGCCTGTCCCGCTGAGTTACCCCAGCATTTTGTGTCTATCTTGATCTGGATAGTGTTGGGCTTCAAGAATGTTGTTGTTGCTCACTCCATCCATCCGTCATGTAACCCCTTCACCTGTATCCACCTATCACTCGCCAGGTTTGTTCAGACCCCATCTCCCCTTTCCAGCTTTCTTCTCCCTGGATAGACACAAAATGCTGGAGTAACTCAGCAGGACAGGCAGCATCTCTGGAGAAAAGGAATAGGCGACGTTTCGGGTCGAGACCCTTCTTCAGACTGAGAATTTTCCCCAACCACAATCAGTTCTGAAGAAGGGTTCTGAACCGAAACATCACCCATTCCTTCTCTCCAGAGATGCTGCCTGTCCCGCTGAGTTACTCCAGCTTTTAGTGTCTATCTCCCTTCCATTGACTCCATCTACACCTCACGCTGCCTCGGCAAGGCCAGCAGCGTAATCAAGGACCAGTCTCACCCCGGCCACTCCCTCTTCTCCCCTCTCCCATCGGGCAAAAGGTACAGAAGTGTGAAAACGCACATCTCCAGATTCAGGGACAGTTTCTTCCCAGCTGTTATCAGGCAACTGAACCATCCTACCACAACCAGAGAGCAGTGCTGAACTACTATCTACCTCATTGGTGACCCTCAGACTATCCTTGATTGGACTTTACTGGCTTCACCTCGCACTAAACATTATTCCCTTATCATGTATCTGTACACTGTAAATGGCTCGATTGTAACCATGTATTGTCTTTCCGCTGACTGGTTAGCACGCAACAAAAGCTTTTCACTGTACCTCGGTACACGTGACAATAAACTAAACTGAACTAGAAAGTCAATTGCCCTATGATCCAATTTATTGTGATCAATCCCTGTGAGAAGGGGAGATTGGTAATGCACCTCAATGCCTTTGCACTTTACTGAAGCAGCACGCCATGAGTTAAAATAGCTGCCCTACTGTGCATTTTGTGAGAGGGTTTAAAACAACTTATTTCCAACGGATTAGGACAGTTATTAAACAGTTGGAAGATCTTGGAGAGATACATAATCAAAGTGATAAAAGCTACTGGAACTGCTAGGGAGGGCAATAACCATTCAAATAAAATGATTAGAAAAGATTGGCACACTGGTATCATACTGGATTCAAGGCTCATTATTTAGTTAATTCTCTATCTATTAAGCTGCAATGGTAATCATCAAAGAGAGAAAAGAGAGTATGGATATATTTTGCATTCAATGCAGTGGCATTAATACAGGGTACCTCAGTAAAACCATGGCAATATATATTTATAACATGTGTACACGTGTGTGTGTGTGTGTGCGTGTGTGTGTGTGTGTACACGTGTGTGCATGTGTGTGTGCACATGTGTGTGTGTGCACATGTGTGTGTGTGCGTGTGTGTGTGTGTGTGTGTGCATGTGTGTGTGCACATGGGTGAGTGTGTACATGTGTGTGTGTGTACACTGTGTGTGTACATGTGTGTGTACACATTGGTGTGGGTGTACACGTGTGTGTGTACACGTGGGTGTGCTTGTGTGCGCGTGTGTGTGCATGCGTGTGTGGTTGTGTGTATGTGTGCGTAAGTGCGAGCGTATGTGTGCGTGCTTGAGTGTGTGTGTGTGTGCTTGTGTGCACATGTGTATGTATGCGTGCCTGTGTGTGTGTGTGTGTGTAGGTGTGTGTGTGTGTGTGTTGTGTGTGCGTGCATGTGTGTGTGCTTGCGTGCGTGCATGTGTGTGTGTGCGCGCGTAAGTGAAAACAGCTCTTTAACAAAACAAACAGACCATAAAAGTATTCCAATAACCGTTACTGCATAATCTCCTCCTCAAAGTAGATAAGGACGTGCGAGATATTTGCTTTGTGCATTCCCCACCTGCAAAAGTTGTAATTAATTTTATAGGTATTATCACTGCCTGTTGTGTTCATCTAGACTGCCGTTCAGTCTCTCTAAAGTGAATGTCAATAGAACACTACATTCATCGGCTAGGAGACTTCAATAGCATTGCATCAGTGGTGCAGCCGCCGGAGTTCAATTAATCTTGGCCAATTTGATTTGACGGTAACCTTAACAACCTCAAACAAGATCAGGATCAAATGAAACAGAACATCAGATAAGATCTGGCAAAACAGAAGGCACAATAGTTGAAGTGAGTTGCATTTCTATAGAGGTCTTTGTGATTTCAGGTTGTGCATTTTCACTCTGTGCAGTTTTTTGTGTTAGAGATGCAGTGCGGAAAGAGGCCCTTCAGCCCACCGAGTTCGCACTGACCAGCGATCCCCGCACATTAACTCTATCCTACACACACCAGGGACAGACCGTTACATTACAAGGCAATTAACCTACAAAGGTAGACAAAAATGCTGGAGAAACTCAGCGGGTGCAGCAGCATCTATGGAGCGAAGGAGATAGGCAACGTTTCGGGCCGAAACCCTTCTTCAGACTCTACAAATTAACCTACAAACCTGTGCGTCTTTGGAGTGTGGGAGGAAACCGAAGAACTCGGGGGAAACCCACGCAGGTCACGGGCAGTACAAATGGTCACGGGGAGTACAGTACAAACGCCGTACAGACAGCACCCGTAGTCAGGATCGAACCCGGGTCTCTGGCGCTGTAAGCGCTGTAAGGCAGCAACTCTACCGCTCTGCCAACATGCGGCCAAAGTTAATGACCTGCGTTTAACGCTTGGTCAGTGTTGTGATGCAAAATATCTGGCTTCCCTTTGGTCATAGAATCATAGAGTCATACAGCATAGAAGTAGGCCCTTGGGCCCAGCTTGCCCACGCAGGCCAACATGCCCCAACTAAACTTGTCCCACCTGCCTGCTTTTGACCCATATCCATCTAAACCTACCCGATCTATGCACCTGTCTAAAGATTTCTTAAACATTGTGCCTCAACTACTTCCTGTGGCAACTCGTTCCATACACGCACGTCACCTCCCCGCCTCTGTCACTACTCTACCCTTCTTTCTTCCCTCTCTAATCTGCCAACCAACCCCTTCTCACCTGTATCCACATATCACCTGCTAACCCCTGCCTTCCCCCCACCCTTCCTGCCGCCCCTATATGTTTATACTAGTTACTTCCCCTCGACTCTTTCAGAATAAGTGAAGGGTCTCGACCTGAAACATACGCTGGCCATCTCCCTCCGCAGACACTGACTGCTTCACCCATTGAGTTTCACCAACATTTTGGTTCTTTTTGTTCTTTTTCTGTTCTTTTTATCATCTTATTTAAATATCACATCAAAATGGCATCACCAAGACCTCACTCTTGACTGTGTGTTTTGATTCCAAACACGCACAGGTTTGTAGGTTAATTGGCTTTGGTAAAATTGTAAATTGTCCCTAGTGTGTGTAGGGTGGTGTTAGCCTAGGGGGGTCGCTGGTCGGCACGGACTCGACGGGCCCAAGGGCCTGTTTCTGGGCTGTATCTCTAAAGTCTAAAGGGCAAAGATTCACTTTTAACCGTCCATTTTGACCATTTATTGGAACATGGAGCATTACAGCACAGGAACAGGCCTTTCGGCCCGCATTGTCCATGCCAAACATGATGTTTAAGAATGCTGTGAAAAATGCTGGAAAAATCTAAAGTAGACAAAAAATGCTGGAGAAACTCAGCGGGTGAGGCAGCATCTGTGGAGAAAAGGAGTCGGTGACATCTCGACCCGAAACGGCACCTATTCCTTTTCTCCACACCCGCTGCCTCACCCGCTGAGTTTCTCCAGCATTTTTTGTCTACCTGCCAAACATGACGTAGGGTTAAACGAATCTCTGTGTGCATGTGATCCATAACCCTCCATTTCCTCCTCCATCCCATACTGTACAACTCCCCCTTCTGTCGTGGGGTAGACTGACTCCCACCTACCCCCCCTCAATCTTTGCACATCCCCAATCCTGGACAATCCACTCGTCACTTTAATTTCACGTCTTTCATGTATCTCCTTGTGTTTTATGACTGTTGGCAGACCAATTTCCACCCTGGGAAAAATAAAGTTCTATTGTTCTATCATATCGTTATAATATTCCTCTCATTTTTACCAATTGCAGATTGACTGTAAAGGCCAAGGAACAGATATTGGCACAAAATTTATTATTTTCATAGGGTGATAAATGTTTGAAGTAATCTATTGGACAAAGTTCTGGGAAATGAGTCAGTTGGGCTATTGAGGATACAGTTGGACGATGTTCTGTTGTGTTAGTGTACCAGAGAGAATAGCTCTGATGTGCTAAATGGTTTTGTTGACGTGCTAAAAGTCTTCGATTTTTCTCTTCTTTAATGAGACCTGCCTCAAGATCCTGCTCAATGTTGTCTTGTCATGCCTTGGCTCCGAAATACAGTATGAGGTCCCTTTATGTCAAGGAGCTGGAGATGAAACTACTTTATCATTTTAAGCCTACACCTTGACGGCCTACACGTCCTTCGTTACCAGCTCTTCCACAGCCAACAATGGATCATTGTGGGCTCCACCTTTCCTTGGTCATCAGTGCCGGCTCTGATTTGCTCTCCACCTTTACATACCTCTGTTTAAAAAAGAACTGCAGTTGCTGGAAAAATTGAAGGTAGACAAAATTGCTGGAGAAACTCAACGGGTGAGGAATAGGAATAGGTGAGGTTTCGGGTCGAGACCCTTCTTCAGACTGAAGAAGGGTCTCGACCCGAAACGTCACCTGTTCCTTCGCTCCATAGATGCTGCCTGACTGCTGAGTTTCTCCAGCAATTTTGTCTACCTTTTCATACCTCTAGGTTCCCTCCTCCCTGACTCACAGTCTGAAGAAGGTTTTCAACATGAAAACCTATTCCTTTTCTCCAGAGATGCTGCCTGATCTGCTGAGTCTCCAGCACTTTGTGTTTATCTCTTCTCCTTTCTAAAGGTACATCCTTTTATTCTGAGGCTATGGCCTCTGGTCCTATACTCTCCCACTATTTGGTAAGTTTCAATGAGGTCCCCCCCCCCCCTCATCCTTCTAAACTCGAGGTGATAATGAAGGGACACAAGCGGTGAAATTAGCAAGAGGACTAGGGTGGGAACACAGATAGGTGCATTGTTTCCAGATGCATGGCTCTACAGGTGGAAAATTCAATGTCCAAAGAATCCAGTGCAGGAATATTTTAATACTGAGCAAATGTCATTTTATTTTGAAGATAGACACAAAATGCTGGAGTAGTTCAGCGGGACAGGCAGCATCTCTGGAGAGAAGGAATGGGTGATGTTTCGGGTCGAGACCCTTCTTCAGACTGAAGATTTGCAGTTTGAAAAGAGTTAGATAGAGTTAGATAGAGCTCTAGGGGCTGGTGGAATCAAGGGATACGGGGAGAAGGCAGGCACGGGTTATTGATTGGGGACGATCAGCCATGATCGCAATGAATGGCTGTGCTGGCTCGAAGGGCCGAATGGCCTCCTCCTGCACCTATTTTCTATGTTTCTATGTTTCTAAAACAAAGTTAATGTGCGATTAATTCTCTTTGACAACCCTGACCATAATCTGTTCTCTGTGTTGTTGCTGCAGGGATTACTGACCATGGAACGTTGGAACAGCCTGGGTGATCTCCCTTCAGCCTGAGAACCATTGCCGACGGGAATGGGCTTGAATTGATCTTTCTTGCGAAAGTGAAAAGTTCTCCAGGAATATATACAGACCTTGATCCCTTCTTCTTCTTCTTCGCACAAGTATCTAGTGCTTCCATCTGTAAAAGAAAAGCAATGATGACAGGGACTGCTCCACTGTTGCCAGTTATATTGGTAACTAATACCAGCCACTAGTTACTGTTGGACTCTTCCCCGAAGGTGTGTTTCTATCTTCTCGGACATGGCCCCCGTTGGGCTGTTGGCTGCCATGGTCCTACTGAGCCAGTTGGGCAGGGTGTGTGGGGACTGCTGGCTGATCGAAGGGGAGAAGGGCTACGTTTGGCTGGCCATCTGCAGTCAGAACCAGCCCCCTTACGAGTCCATCCCGCAGCACATCAACAGCACGGTGCTGGACCTCCGCCTCAACGAGAACAAGTTGAAGGTTCTCCTCTACAGCTCCCTCAGCCGCTTCGGCAACCTGACCGACCTGAACCTGACCAAGAACGAGATCAGCTACGTGGAGGACGGGGCCTTCCTGGTCCAGTCCAACCTGCGGGTGCTGCAGCTGGGCTACAACAAGCTGACCAACCTGACCGAGAACATGTTCCGGGGCCTGACCAGGCTGGAGTACATGTACGTCCAACACAACCTGATCGAGAGCATCTCGGTCAACAGCTTCTGGGAGTGTCCCAACCTCATCAGCATCGACCTGTCGGCCAACAAGCTGGCCAAGGTGGAGGGCAGCACATTCACCAGCCTCAGTGGCCTCATGGTGTGCGAGCTGGCTGGCAACCCTTTCAACTGCTCCTGCGAGCTGGTTGGCTTTCTCAACTGGCTCGCCGAGTTCAACAACGTGACCAGGACCTACGACCGCCTTCAGTGCGAGAGCCCGCCGGAGTACGCCGGCTACCCTCTCCTGAGCCCCCGGCCCACGAGCCACCACAACGCCATCACCCTCCTGGCCTCGTCCTGCAGGAACGGAGTGAAGATCGTCCCCTTCTCCACGCCCGTGGCTTCCAAGGACCCCGAGACCTACTCTTCGGGCATCAACCCGGCAGAATTCTCCTCGACGGAGCCGATCACCGCCTTTACCCTGGACATTTCCAACAGCCCCACCATCAAGCTCCACCATGTCACCATCACCGGGGCCACCCTGGTGGTCCAAATCCCATCGCCCTACAGCAGGATGTACATCCTGGTGCAGTACAACAACAGCTACGTCTCCGACGTGACAAATCTTCGCAACAGGAAGGAATACATCAAGCTGGAGAAGCTGAAGGCCCTGACCGACTACACCTTCTGCGTGGCTTCCATCCAGAAGTCTCAGAGGTTCAACCACACGTGCTTGACCTTCGCGACCAGGGGACGCACGGTCGCCCAGTCCCCCAATTCCTCCACCACCACCCACTACATCATGACCATCCTGGGCTGCTTGTTCGGCATGGTGATTGTCCTGGGCGTGGTGTACTACTGCCTGAGGAAGCGGAGGATCAAGGAGGAGAAGCAGAAGTCCATCAACGTCAAGAAGACCATCCTGGAGATGAGGTACGGGCCCGAGTCGGAGACGAGCAGCATGATCCACCAGATGCAGAAGTACCACAAGCAGTCCGTCTCGGCGTCCAGGATGTCCTCGCTGCCCTCCGTGTCCGCAGGGGAGAAGGGGCAGTTCAAGCCGGTCGACCCCAACGAGACGCCCAAGGCCACCAAGGGCAATTACATCGAGGTGGAGCGCAAGGTAGACGAGGGCAAGCCGGCGGACAACGAGCAGGGCTCCACGGCCGAGATCTCCACCATCGCCCAGGAGGTGGACAAGGTCAACCAGATCATCAACAACTGCATCGACGCGCTCAAGTTGGACTCCGCCGCCTTCATCTGCACCGACTCCGAGGTGTCCATCGACCGGCAGCTCACCCCGAGCACCTCGTCCACTCAGCTGGAGAGGCCGGCGTTGCTGCTGTCGCCAGCCTACAAGGACGGGGGCTACCCTCTCCAGAGGCAGAGCAGCGCCGACGCCGCCCGCAAGCGCTGCAGCGTCTCGTCCAGCAGCTCCGGCAAGAGCGCACGGGTCTTCAGCCTGGACATCTCCGACCTCCCGTCCAAAGGCGAGGCTAAGTACATCGAGAAGAGCTCGGCGGCCCCCACCTCCCTCCGGCGGCTCCCCTCCTCTGCAGCAGCAGCAGCCGAGATCCAGCACTTGGAGGTACAGCAAAGCTACCACTGCAGCGAGCATCGCCACTCGGTCCCCGCCTTGTACTACGAGGAACACGGGGACTCCTTGAGCCAGAGGTCCACGCTGTTAAAGCCACTCTCCCGGTCCAAAAGAGACTCCGCGTACTCCCAGTTATCTCCGAGGCACCACTTCTCGGGGTATTCTTCCAGCCCGGAGTATTCGTCGGAAAGCACTCACAAGATTTGGGAGAGGTTCCGCCCTTATAGGAAGCACCCTCGGGACGAGATCTATCTGGCCGCTGGACACGCCTTGCGGAAAAAAGTCCAGTTCGCCAAAGACGAAGATTTACACGATATTTTAGATTATTGGAAAGGTGTCTCCGCTCAACAGAAGATGTGACTGAGCTCACGACTGTTATCATTAGTTCACAACAAACAAAAACACAATCTCAACACTCCATGGGCCCTTATCATTGATGTCAAGTTTTGGGGCCATCTTCATTTCTTTTTAGTTTCTACCCCCACCCCCCTAAAAAGAAAACAGCATTCTCCCTCCCCTGTTCCCCCCCTTTGACCACCTAAGGCAGTTTAACCACACGACACGAGGAATAGGAGCAGGGGTAGGCCGTTCGGCCCACCCGGCCTATTCTACCATCCATGGCTGATCCGACCTGGGGGTTTTCCCCAAGCCTCACGCACAGATTCCTGCCTGTTCCCCGTAACCTCTCCACTCCTGGTGCCCCCCAGAACTCTCCTTGTCTCTTCCTCACGGACTCAGTCCCCCTCCCCACGCCCCCTACTCTTTAAAGTAACTCCATTGTTTTAAGTTAGCACATGGATTGAGATGTGGGAGAAACAGAATCCTAATATTGGGAGGTACAATGGAAAGAGCTTTTCTTATTTGGGATGGGGGGGGATATTTCTTTATGGGGGGGTTGGGTGGTGGGATATTTCCTGTTAAAGCACTGAAAATAAACTGGTTCTGTAAATGTTCTTATCGGGGTAGATGTTTAAACTGGTAGTTTCATTGGACACAAGAGACACTAAACCCATTGGGATGGACAGAAAGATGAGTTGTCTCAAAGAAATGTGTTAAACGTTATTTCCACTGACTTCACCAGCAGCGATCTTCAAAACTGCAGAACTTGAGAGGTGGAGGGTGCGTGAGAATTAGTGAGGGGGGAGGGGGGGGGGGAGAGAGAGGAGATGGTCGGGGAGGGAAGGGATGTGACGTGGAAATTTTCACAGTCTTTTCATCATTCAGACTAGCCATCCAGAGAGCGATCTTGAAGTCACAGAGCCATTCAGCACGGAGACAGGCCCTTCGGCCCAACTTGCCCATGCCGACCAAGATGCCCCATCCAAGCTAGTCCCATTTGCCTACATTCCTCCAAACCTACCTTATCCATGTAAATGGACAATACCCATTCCTGTTATTGAGTCAGAGTCATACAGCGTGGATACAGGCCCCATCAGACCAACTTGCCCATGCCCACCAACATGCCCAATTAATTGCCTTTGGCCCACATCCCTCTAAACCTATCCTATCCAT
Organism: Malacoraja senta; assembly: GCA_038087875.1. Classification (NCBI taxonomy): domain Eukaryota; kingdom Metazoa; phylum Chordata; class Chondrichthyes; order Rajiformes; family Rajidae; genus Malacoraja; species Malacoraja senta. The sequence goes on from JAXLNO010005459.1 coordinate 144,545, forward strand.
GACAGACACAAACTGCTGGAGTAACTCAGAGGGTCATGCAGCATCTCTGGAGAGAAGGAATCGGTGACATTTCGGGTCCAGAGCCTTCTAGAGTCCCATTTCGAAGAAGGGTCTCAACCCCAAAATGTCATCTATTCCTTCTCTCCAGAGATGCTGCCTGACCTGCTGAGTTACCCCAGCATATTGTGTCTATCTTCCATTCCTTCTGTGAGCCTTTGGCACAGATGTAGGTCCAAGAAGTGATAGCTGTTAGGCTGGGAAAGGATTGAACATTAGAACAACCAAGTGTCGTACATATTGACCTGCAAAATACAACTCCCGCATTACATTACTTTATGACAGTATTACAAAGAAAAAAGACTTGCAAGTATAAAAATATTTGTAGCCACTATGACTGTCAGTTATGAGGGAAGATGCAGAAATGTTCTTAGAGTGGGTGAGAGGAGAGACGTTTGTTTTTACTCCAGCATTGTGTGTCTATCTTCGATGTAAACTACCATCTGTAGTTCCTTCCTACACGTATGAATGGAAGACTTGTATTTCATTTGAAATTAACCCAGACCACAGTTGGAGGGGAAGGAGAGGGAATTAGAAATGCAATGGCTGCGGAGATGAATGAGGGGAATGGGTGTGAATAGGGTTTTTCGTTGGTCTGTACCATAAACCAGCCTCTCAAGAACTGAAGATACTTCTTCGATAATGTTGCTCAGGGAGGCACGAGCCCGGGTGGTAATTCAGATTGAGAGCGTCCTTTTTGAGATCCCATTGCTTTTGGACAGATGTGGGCGCAGCAATGCTCGACATCTGCCCTTGGGGCCCGAAATGTAGAAACATAGAAAATAGGTGCAGGAGTAGGCCATTCAGCCCTTCGAGCCAGCACCGCCATTCATTATGATCATGGCTGATCATCCAGAATCAGTACCCCGTTTCTGCTTTCTTCCCATATCCCTTGATTCCATTAGCCCTCATAACAACATCTAACTCTCTCTTGAATTCCATTACCCATTCCTTCTCTCCAGAGATGCTACCTGACCCGCTGAGTTACTCCAGCATTTTGTGTCTACATTCCATTCCTTCTGTGAGCCTTTGGCACAGATGTAGGTCCAAGAAGTGGAAGCTGTTAGGCCGGGGAAGGATTGAACACTTCCATTGTCATTAGAACAACCAAGTGCTGTACTTTTGTGTTTATCTTGGGATGCTTTCATGTTGACACTGGGTGTCAGTGCAGCAACTTGAACATGACGGGGAGAACATGGTCTTTGGGAGAGTGTTGAACATGCAGGAGATGATCAACCACTAGTCTTATATATTTGGTTACATCAAAGTACCCAGACCTTCTGAACCTGTGTACATAGAGTCATAGAGCATGGAAACAGGACGAATCGTCCCAACTTGCCCACTCCGACCAACATGCCCCATCTACACTAGTTCCACCTGCCTGTGTTTGGCCCATATCCCTCTAAACCTGTCCTATCCATGTACCTGTGTCTAAATATTTCTTAAACGTTGCGATAGTCCCTGCCTCAACTACTTTCTCCGGCAGCTCATTCCATACACCCACCACCCTTTGTGTAAAAAGGTTACCCCTCAGGTTCCTATTAAATCTTCCCCCCCCCCCCCCTCACCTTAAACCTACATCCTCTGGTCCTCGATTCCCCTACTCTGGGCAAGAGTCTCTGTGTGTGCTTACCCGATCTATTCCTCACACGATTTTATACACTTCTAACGGTTCACCCCTCATCCTCCTGTGCTCCAGGGAGTCCCAGCCTGCTCAACCTCTCCCTACAGCTCAGGCACTCGGGTCCTGGCAATGATCCTCGTTCGTATATCCTCTCTGCACCCTTTCCAGCTTGACAGCATCTTTCCCATAACATTGGTGCCCAGAACGGAACACGATACTCTAAATGTGGCCTCACCAACGTCTTACATAACTGCGACATGACCTCCCAACAATCTAGACTCATGACTGATGAAGTCCAACGTGCTGAAATCTGACTGACGAAGGAAGGCCAATGTTCACATGTGGTGGTTATGGGGAAGTGGGCAAGCCATTATTTATTTATTGCATGCACTGAGTGCCAGTTAAATAAAGGATCGTATCCCTCAGCCCAACCTGACCCATCTCACCTCGAGTCCTTCGCCACTGACCCCGGTTACAAAAGTAAACCGTTTGCTAAAACCTGAATCAAAGACAGATTGTGTCAAATATGTGGAACCAATGCTATTTTGTTTTCTGTGTGTGTGTGTTTTTTTTTACAGAAATAAGAATCTTTGTAGTCTCTTTAATTTATCACATAGACCTCCTGAGATCAGATCAAGCTGAACACGACAAAGCCTAGCACATTAGCCCACGGCATGTCATATCATCCATGCCCTTCACCACCTGTAAGTCATCTTAAAAGCATCTTACTGTATGAATAACTGGAAGAAGTTGAAACAGTGACTGGGGATGGTGCTGAAGAGACTGTCTTGATCTCAGAGTTTTGTGGGGATCCTTTAGCTATGGTTTGGATTGTCAACAGGGTATTTTTCTTTCCTTTTGCTGAACTATAACTCACTGCCGAGCATTGTTTATATTCTGTACTGTCATTATATGCTTTAAAAAACAAAATTTGAACGCTTGGGTATCGTGTGTTTATGTGGAAGACTGGGTGGCACGGTGGCGCAGCGGTAGAGTTGCTGCCTCACAGCGCCAGAGGCCCGGGTTCGATCCTGACCACGGGTGCTGCCTGCACAGAGTCGGTACGTTCTCCCCGTGACCTGCGTGGGTTTTCTCCAGAGATCTCGGTTTCCTCCCACACTCTGAAGATGTACAAGGTTGTAGGCGAATTGGCTTGGGTATCATTGTAAATTGTCCCTAGTGCGTGTAGGATAGTGTCAATGTACAGGGATCGGTGGTCGGCGCAGACTCCGTGGGCCGAAGGGCCTGTTTCCGCGCTATATTGCTAAACTAAACCAGTAAATGTTACCCAATGAAGAAAATGACCAAATGCAACATGGATATGCAGGGAATGGAGGGATGTAGATTATGTGCAGGCAGATAAGAATTGGTCTTGACACCATGCTCGGCATAGACATTATGGGCCGAAGGGCCTGTTGCTTTGCTGTACCAATCTACGTTCTAACATGGAAAATTGCAATGAACATCTATTTTGGTTCAGAGAGCCATGTTTAGATGGAATGTGCCTTGTCTTTCCAGTCCTATTCTATTTTTATTGTGTAGACAGAAAGGGTGCAGAGATACAATAAGAAATATTACAACTCATTTATTTTCAAAGCAATGATCAGCTTGAAGTTTAGCTGCCTAAAATGGGAGAATTCAATGTTATAGAGTCATACAGCGTGAAACAGGCCCTTCGGCCCAACTTGCCCACGCCGACCAACATGTCCCATCTACACTAGTCCCACCTGCCAGCGTTTGGCCCATATCCCTCTAAACCTGTCCTATCCATGTACCCGTCCAAACATTTTGTAAACATTGTGATCGTACCATTGTGCCTCAACTACCTCCTCCAGCAGCTCGTTCTATACACCCACCACCCTTTGTGTGGAAAAAGTCAACCTGATCTATTCCTCTACTCAATGTTCATACCGTTAGGTTCCTTGGCTAAGTGAATGCTTGATATGAGTATGGGTCCCGAATGCAACACAATTCTTGCCAAACAAATGAAGTCATCACACCTGATCTTATTTGATTTTCCAACATGAAAAATTAATTGGCCTCCTGAATGTGCGTCTAGAAAGATGAGTCTCTTGCAACCTGAACTCGGATTTTCAGGTCCAACTTCAGTGTTTTCGCGTTGGGCTCAGCCTAATCCTAGAGAAATGTTTCAACTTCGGAGGAGAGGGGTTGCCTCCATTGTTACCATGCCAACTGTCCTACGCAGCGCTTGATTAAAGATTGCTTTCCGCAGAATCCCAGACTGTGTTCGCTCGCCTCTCGAGATTCACACCAAGTTTCAATTTGCGCGTCAAAATATATAGTCTCCTCACGACACATTTCACGGGGGAATCTGCCAAACCAACATGGAACAAGAGGTATTCCAAAGCCAAAACAGGGGAGGGATCGCCCATTAGGTGTAAAGTTTTGCGGTGTACACCAACATAAGTAAAAGTTGGCTTCCTGTCATTCTGCCATCTGTGGCTGGTATCTGAATGGAGCATAGAATAATGAAACCCCTTCATAATTTATTGACATCTCTTTGTCCTCTATTTTAACAGGGGTGTTAAGCATGAAAACTAAGATGAGTACATTAGCAAGAAGGACTTTACCGCTAGGTATTACTGCTGACATCTATTGCAGTATAGAACAGGTCCTGGCACCTGAATACCTCCTTGTGGCTTTGCATCCTCCACCACTTTGAATACTTCTTTTGGTTCCCTTCCAATGATCCCTTCCTCAGCTTCTCTACGATGGCACAGCCGCCGCCTCATCATGCCAGCCACCCTCGGCTGCTGTCCGTGCGGAGTTTGCACCATCTCCCTGAGACGGCACGGGCTTCCTCAGGGTGCTCCGGTTTCCTCCCACATCCCAAAGACGTCCAGGTTTTGTAGGTTAATTGGCCTCCTCAAATTTCCCCATTGTGTGTAGGGAGTGGATGGGAAAGTGGGATAACATAGAACCAATGCGAGCGGGTGATCGATGGTCGGCCCGGACTAGGTGATCCGAAGCCAAGTCAACTCAAGTGAGTTTATTGTCATGTGTCCCTGGTAGGACAATGAAATTCTTGCTTTGCTTGAGCACAACAGAACATAGTAGGCATTTACTACAAGGCATTCTATAAATATATACACAATGGTCAATATACGCCTGTTTCCATGCTGTATCTCTAAATTAAACTAAACTAAACTTACCTCTGGGTAAAATGTTTGGGGGTACATTAAGTTAGGGTTACTTCGACCATTTGTTAGGTCCCATTTGGAATTCCACAAGCTGTTCTGGATACATTCTGGGAACATCTTAGATATGCACTGTGGATTTACCCGTCTGAATAACATTGAGCACTACGCTTAAGTTATGGTGATTATAATTACATTTGTGAACATCCTTTGAGTATAGAAGATTAGGTGTTGATGTAATTGAGCTGTTTAAGCTGATTAAAGGATTTAATGGTGGGGATGTCCATAAGGAGGTCTTAGAAACTGATCACCAAGCTGGTATGTGGTGGCATCTACAACGGAAGTCCCAAACTCTCAGCCTTCAACTGCTTCATTGACGCTTGGGTTTGGGGAAAGGAGTCGCCATTTGAAACTGAGATTGGGAAGATTTTGTTCCCAATGGGTTGCACACAAACGAAGCAGGCTAATGTGTCGGAAGGACCAAAGTCAGACACAAAAAGCCGGTGTGCCTCAGCAGGTCAGGCAGCATCTTTGGAGAAAAGGAATAGGTGATGCTTCGGGTCGTGACCCTCCTTCAGACTGAGAGTCAGGGGAGAGGAAAACATGAGATTTAGACGGTGAGACAGAGGGATATAGAACAAATAAATGGAAGATATGCAAAAAGGAACAAGCCCATACCATAGTCGTCATTCTGGTTTCACTGTCGTCCTGTTGAGTTTTACCGTCTGTATAACCCGTTATCACCTGCCCACAGCCAACAATGGACCATTGTGGGCTCCATCTTTCTTTGATCGCCGTTACCTTTTGCATTTTCATCCTTCCATTTGTTCTTTATCTCTCTCGATCACCATCTATATCTCTCATTTCCCTTCCCCTGTCTCTCGGTCTGAACGAGGCAGGCTGATGGGTTTCAGAAGCAGATCGGGCATAATCTAACAGCAAGACCGAACAGTCTTGAATGGCCTCCTCCTGTACCTATTGACACACCAATCAATGAAGCAAAAAACTTCTTTTTTTTTTTGCGTAAAAACACCTTTTTGCATTACATAAGTGCAAAAAATGCAGCCAGTGGCCTGAACTAATGTCACGGTCTTTCTCCTTCCAAACCCGTGTAGAAACAAGGAACTGCAGATGCTGGTTTACAAAAAAAGACACAAAGCACTGGAACTACTCAGCGGGTCAGGCAGCATCTCTGGAGAACATGGATAGGTGACCTTTTCGAGTCGGGGGAGAAGGGTGTCGCCCCGAAACGCCGCCTATCCATGTTCTCCAGAGATGCTATCTGACCCGCTGAGTTACTCCAGCACTGTGTGTCTCTCTTTGTAAGCCCTTTGCTTATAAAGTAGCAAGGAAGTGAAACAGGAAGCTAGGACTTGCCCACCGCTATTGAGGCTAGTAAATGTTACACATTTATTTTTCATTCATTTATACCACTGCTAAATTATTGTTCATAGAGTCATACAGCGTGGAAACAGGCCCTTTGGCCCAACTTGCCCACACCGGCTAACATGTCCCAGTTACACTAGTCCCACTTGCCCTCGTTTGGCCCACCTCACTCTAACCCTGTCCTATCCATGTACCGTTCTAATTGTTTCTTAAGGCAATAGTCCCTGCCTCCACAACCTCCTCTGGCAGCTTGTTCCATACACCCACCACCCTTTGTATGAAAAAGTTACCCCTTAGATTCCCATTAAATCTTTTCCCCTTCGCCTTAAACTTATGTCCTCTGGTCCTCGATTCCCCTACTTTGGGCAAGAGACTCTGTGCATCTATCCGATCTATTCCTCTCATGATTTTATGCACGTTTTATACACAAATATCATTTGGTTTTGTGACGGAGGTGACTTTCTTTGTCTGACTTGACCATTGGTCTTGATAATTGTCGGACTTTATTGGGCCGTCTCTCAAAATGTTTGATGTGTTCATTGTTTGGTTTTGCACTCATCAAGCTGAGACCAACATTAACATACGATGAGCGTTTGATGGCACTGGGCCTGTACTCGCTGGAGTTTAGAAGGATGTGGGGGGACCTCATTGAAACTTACCGAATAGTGAAAGGCCTGGATAGAATGGATGTGGAGAGGATGTTTCCACTAGTGGGAGAGTCTAGGACCAGAGAGCACAGCCTCAGAATTAAAGGACGTACCTTTAGGAAGGAGATCAGGGGGAATTTCTTTATTCAGAGGGTGGTGAATCTGTGGAATTCTTTGCCACTGAAGGCGGTGGAGTCCCAAGTCAATGGATATTTTTAAGGCGGAGATAGATAGATTATTAATTAGTACAGGTGTTAAGGATTATGGGGAGAAGGCAGGAGAATGGGGTTAGGACCGAGAGATAGATCAGCCACGATTGAATGGCGGAGCAGGCCTGATAGGCCGAATGGGCTAATTCTGTTCCTATCACTTATGACCTTATGACCAAGTGGTCCCAGATATCAGAGTGTATTCGTGACTGGGGTCACAGTGCCATCATCCGGAGCTTCCAACTGGACCAGTTTAAACTTGAGAGTTAACATACAAAGCTCTTTCCACTGTATCCCAACAATGTACATCCAACCCAGCCTCTGAGGCAGCCTTCAACTCCCCCCCCCCCCCATTCACTAACTAGAGTGCAATTTATGAATATATTTCTAACTTCTGCTGTACAGTATTTGCACATTTCCAGTGAGATTACGTTACGCCTTTAAATCCCGATCCGAGATGCTTCTGTTTTTATCAAAGTGGTATTGTACATTCCCCGTGTATTTTCCTGCCATTTTTTTTTACCATTGCCTCCTGTAGCTTTACCCCCCCCTCCCCCCCCCCCCCCATCTCAGAGAGTCCCAACTGTAAGAACATAAGAACCAGAAGAAAGGCTGGATACTGTTTCTTCAACGGCAAGAACAACAACCCTTGGTAACCCGTCGTCCATTCTTGAAAGATGTGTTTTTAAAAAAAAAACTTTGCTCTTGTTCCAGTTGAACTTCTGCACCAAAAAAAACCTGTTACAAAAAGTAATCAAAATGTGAATTTTGTAGTACAAAAGGAGAAATGGTTCTGGGTGGTAGGGGAGAGAGAGGGGGTGCCGGGGGGTGGGTGGGGTGGGTGTTGGGCAAGGAGATTTCCCCTCCCACCCACTGCCAGTAGTGTGATGTTTGTTGCATGGTTTAATGTACTTTCAGAACAGAATATTGTTGTGTACGTGACTGTTTGTCGACTTTGTTTAACGTGACGCCACCACAGGCGCTGAACAGGAAACAGGGACGGAGACGAGAGAAAAACAAAATATCAAACGGCTCTGCTTGGGTCCAGAGCTCAAATTCACCGTCAATTGGCAGCGCAGTCAAATTATCCATTGGGTCGGGTGTGGGGGATACAGCGAGCTACCTTCAATTCTGGCCAATTTGTTTGGGCACCTTCTCAATCTTTTTTTGTGTGACAATTTCAACAACAACCTGGTGAAAGTCATACCAGGGATTTCATGGTCTTGCCGAGCAGGAACCCATTCTTTAGTTGGTGGGGGGTGGGGGGTGGGGGGAGGTTGGGTGAAGCCACTAGCTGTTCGTTTGGACCCAGAGTGGAAAGGGTCTTTATCTAGAAGGACAATGAGAATAACACCGAACCCACCGCAACCTCCACAAAGCCCACGTTTTCTTCAGTGTGGAGTAAGAATTTCAATGCTCTGTTTTGGTACATATGGCAATTAAATGCTCTTGACTCTTAACTTAAAGCCACTTTATGTGTCTTGACTGCACCTCCCACCCCCATTCCCTACAATGGGTGTATCACAACGGCCCAGAGAGCAACAAAAAAGGGTCTGAAGAAGGGTTTCGGCCCGAAACGTTGCCTATTTCCTTCGCTCCATAGATGCTGCTGCACCCGCTGAGTTTTTCCAGCATCTTTGTGTACCTTCGATTTTCCAGCATCTGCAGTTCCTTCTTTAACAGCAACAAAAAAAGCGTTGCGCTTTACCTGGGTACATGTGACAACAGGGAACGAAACTAAACTCATCTAAACTAAACTAAACTAACCTTAGACACAAAACGCTGGAGTAACGCAGCAGGTCAGGCAGTATCTCTAGTGAAATCGGCGACTACCGGAGAACGTGCACACTCCGCACAGACAGCACCCGGAGTCAGGATCGAACCCGGGGTCTCTGTCGCTGTGAGGCAGCGACTCGACCGCTGCTCCCCAACTCTGACCACTTTGAGAAAGTCCACCGCCGCTGGGCAGCCCAGGCGCCCTCTCCTAAACCACACTGGTGACAGATTCTAGCTCCTAATTCTAAAATCTACTGAGCTGGATGCAAACATACTCTGGACCAATCTACCGTGCAACCATCGACTCAAACACTCTTAAAGCCTCTCGTCAGTCTGATCACGGCTGATCTGATTTTTGTCTTCGATTCAATCTTTGATTTCCCTAATTCCATTTTGGCTGTGAATATAGTCTGTGACTCCACCTCTACAGATCTCTGCGGTGGAGGATTCTCATTCTGAATCTTTACAAGCCGTGAAAGGGAAAACAATAACTCCTCATCTCCATCTGGAGTGGGCGATTCCTTATTCTCAGACAAGGTTGCCTTGATCAAGTTCCTCCCACCAGGGAATGTTCTCTCAGCTTCTTCCCTGTCAACTCCAGTTTGTTTCATTTCAATAAAGTCACTTTTTTTATTCTTCTAACTCCGGTGAGTGTTGGCCCAAGCTTCTTAATCTTTCCTCAAAGGGACAACCCCTTAATGCTCGAGTACACCAAGCCTCCAGGCCTTAACAGACTCAAACATGCTGAGAACCCCCCCCCCCCCCCCCCCCGTGTAGAGGTGTGGAGGAAGGCACTGCAGATGCTGGTTTAAACCGAACATACAGACAAAATGCTGGAGTAACTCAGCGGGACGGGCAGCATCTCTGGAGAGAAGGAACGGGTGACGTTTCGGGTCGAGACACATCTTCAGATGGGGTGCCCCACTCACAGCGCCAGACACCCGGGTTCGATCCTGACTTCGGGTGGCTGTCTGTGCGGAGTTTGTACGTCTCTCTCCGTGACCGCGTGGGTTTTTGCCCGGGCGCTCCGGTTTCCCTCCAAAGACGCGCAGGTTTGTAGGTTAATTGGTTTTGGTAAAGATTGCAAATTGTCCTTAATGTGTGGGATAGTGTTAGTGTACGGGATGATCGGTGGTCAGCGCGGACTCGCTGGGCCGAAGGGCCTGTTTCCGCTCTATGACTAAACTAAACTAAACTGAGATGCACAGAGGAGGAACATTCCACTTTGTCATTTTTCCGATGTCGATCACGCTAATTTAATGGCAACCTTTAATATCTGCAACATATTTACCTCGTTTATACCTGAATGGATCATATTTCATTGCTAACCACTGCCTGTTGAATGAACCTGATCCGTTGCCCAAAAGATGCTGGACATTTTAGTTCAGTTTACTTTAGAAATACAGCGCGGAAACAGGCCCTTCGGCCCACCGAGTCCGCGCCGACCACCGATCCCCACACACTAACACTATCCTACACACACACTGGGGAACAATTCACAATCTTTACCTGGAAACCTGCGCGTCTTTGCAGTGTGGGAGGAAACCGGAGCACCCGGGGAAAACCCACGCGGTCACGGGGAGAAGGTACAAACTCCGTACAGGCAGCGCCCCCAAGTCAGGGTCGAACCCGGGTCTCTGGCGCTGTGAGGCAGCAACTCGACCGCGGCGCGTATCTATCTCCCCCAGTCTCCCGCCTTCTCCCCATAACCCCTGACACCCGTACTAAATTGAGAATGGATTCGGTGGCAATGAATTCCACAGATTCACCAACCCCCTGACTAAAAAAAATCCTCGTATGTTGCAAAACATACTTGGCTAATGAAGTATGGTTATGATCAAACGTGACGGGGAGGAGGCAGGAGAGTGGGGTTGAGAGGGAGAGATAGATCAGCCATGATTGAATGGCGGAGTAGACTTGATGGGCCGAATGGCCTAATCGGCTCCTATCACTTATGAACGTTTGAGCATCGATCCGATGGCCGCTTTGACCTCGGGGCAGGTTTGAACACGGCACCAAGCTTTGCCTCACAGCTGATACCCAACAGATTCACCCAGTCACCTCTCTCTCTCTCTCTGTCTGTCTCTCTCTGTCTCTCTCTTCTCTCTCTCTGTCTCTCTCTCTCTCTCTCTCTCTCTCTGTCTGTCTCTCTCTGTCTCTCTCTCTCTCTCTCTCTCTCTCTCTGTGTATCTCTCTCTCTCTCTCTCTCTCCTCCTCTCTCTCTCTGTCTCTCTCTCTCTCTCTCTCTCTCTGTCTGTCTCTCTGTCTCTCTCTCTCTGTCTCTGTCTGCCTGTCTGTCTGTCTGTCTGTCTGTCTGTCTGTCTGTCTGTCTGTCTGTCTGATGTCTGTCTGTTCTCTCTCTCTCTCTCTCTCTCTGTCTATCTCTCTCTCTCTCTCTCTGTCTGTCTCTCTCTCTCTCTCTTTCTCCCTCTCTCTCTTTCTCTCTCTCTGTCTCTCTTCTCTCTCTCTCTCTCTCTGTCTGTCTGTCTCTCTCTCTCTCTCTTTCTCTGTCTCTCTCTCTTGTCTCTCTCTCTCTCTTCTCTCTCTCTCTCTCTCTCTCTCCTCTCTCTCTCTCTCTGTCTCTCTCTCTCTCTCTCTCTCTCTCTCTCTGTCACTGCTAGGAACAATCCATGCCACCTGGCCCTTTTCTTACAGGCCCTTTGTATTTCTAAACACTCTTTTAACTTTCTGCTAAAGTTTTGTACATTTGTCCCCGTCTCACTGCAGAATAAGGAGAAATATTTTTTCCTTGTTATATTATTTTTAATTAGCCTATTTATGGCCGTGGCCTAATTTTCCTTGACCCCCTCTGTGAAGTCACCAGAATCAATCATTTACTTCCTGCCAACTCAAATGACCTATCCTGACAAAGTTTGCCTTAATTTCTCTCTTTGCAATTCTAGACATCAAGTCTGAAGGAACAGCTTGAAATAGTGTGACTGCAGATGCTGGTTTATATCAAAGTTAGACACAAAGCCCTTCACCCGAAACCTCATCTAACCCGAAAACGTCATCTATTCCTTCTCTCCAGAGATGCTGCCCGATCCGCTGAGTTCCTCCAGCTTTTTGTGTCTACCTTCGGTTTAAACCAGCATCTGCACTTCCTTCCTACACGAACAGAGATAGTGTCTAAATCCCTAAAGCAAGGGTTCCCAACCTGGGGTAAATTTCACCTACCCAGAGGGTAAATTTGTTGATTCTGGATTTGTACATATTTATTCTCATTGACTGATCAGCCATGATCACATTGAATGGCGGTGCTGGCTCGAAGGGCCAAATGGCCTACTCCTGTCTATTGTCTATGGACTGACTGTGTTTGGTTCTGGTATACCGGTATCTGTTCATCATTACTTGTTCATAAATAAGTGAAATAACATTGTTATGTGCTATTAAAGTTGCCAGGGGTAAACGGGACGATGAAGATTGGGAACCCCTTGCCCCAAAGACAGAAGGGAAGGGGTCTGTCAATGCCCACCACCCCAGAATGCGAGAAGCAAGTGGACAATCACATTTTGTCCTGCTGACGCCACCCAATTCCCTTGAATCGTAGCATCCCCTGCACACTGCAGAGAGCCTCATTTATTCACCAACAAACCACACAAGGGTGCCTCGGCTGCCAATGCCCCCACCTGCTCGCTGTGAGCCTCATTGTAACATCTTTCCTCTCAGGGTCAAAGCGCCCCCCATTCCTAATCCGCGACACTCGCTCAGAAGATCAGGCCGGCAAGGTGGCGCAGCACCAGAGACCCCGGGTTCGATCCTGACTACGGGTACGGAGTCTAGTCTGTACGTTCTCTTTCCGTGGGTTTTCTCCGAGACCCTCCCACACTCTAAAGACCCCTACAGGTTTGTAGGTTAATTGGCCTGGCGTAAAAAAATGTTTTAAAAAATGTCCCCAGTGTGTGTAGGATAGTGTTCGTGTGGGCCAGTGCGGACTCGGTGGGCCGAAGGGCCTGTTTCCGCGCTGTATCTCTAAACTAAACCGCTGAGTTCCTCCAGCTTTTGTGTCTACCTTCGGTTTAGAGATAAGTGTTTTTGCCTTCCATCACAGCGCTGTGATGGATGTATGTGTAAATTGTGTTGTGTCTCGGGTCTTCTTCGTTTTGTGATGTATGGCTGCAGAAACGACATTCTTTGGACCTCAAGGGGTCCAAATGACAAATTTGTCCAAAAGACAAATAAATAAATTGTAAATTGTAAATTGTAAATTCCGGATTGCAACCTCTCGCCCTGTGAGCGGAATTCCCCCTGTTTCTATTGCAATAATTCCCATCTATTCTGATCATTGAGCCTCATGCCAATGGGGACAGTTTCTCATTTCCTCCATCAAAAACCCTTCCTAATTTTCATTGCTCCTATTTTAAACGTAACCTCTCTGTATGTGAAGGGCAGCGACCCCACTCTCTCCAACACGACTGGGGAAGCCTCTGTCTACGTGAGGTAGACACAGGCACACACAGCACGGGGCAGGACCAGTTCAGGTGCATTTATTTATCTCCAAGGACTTTTCACTGTGAAGCCAGTTTCTGGCCCCTGGTTGCCGATATCCATGTAACATTCCACTCGACATCCACCCCTGGTTACACTTCTGCGGTGGGCGCACTCGAGCGGGGGCAGTTCACGCCTAGTGCTTGACTTAAGGGTCTCTCTCTCTATCTCTATCTCCCCCGATGCGACCTCTCTACGTCGACAAGAGTCGCTGCAGGCCGGGAATTGAAAGATGGTTTTTTATCGACAGCCGAGAAATTGATGGCTTTCTCTGTTCCACCGAGTGTTGAAACTATCGTCCCCGAGTGTCGTCGCCCTCGGTCAAGTGAGCGGCTTGCCAATAGGGCTTTAGACCACATGTTTTAAGAAGGTACCGCAGATGCTGGAAAATCGAAGGTAGACAAAAATGCTGGAGAAACTCAGCGGGTGAGGCAGCGTCTATGGAGCGAAGGAATAGGCAACGTTTCGGGTCGAGACCCTTCTTCAGGCTAGATCACAGCCAGGGAGAGGTGGGAGCGTTTGTCGGCACTGGACCTGTACTCGCTGGAGTTTAGAAGAATAAGGGGGAACCTCATTGTGCGGAATAGTGCGAAGCTCGAATAGAATGGATGTGGAGAAGATCTCTCCACTAGGTCCAGCCTCACAATTAAAGGACGTTCTTTTAGGAAGGAGGTGAGGAAGAATTTCTTTAGTCAGAGGGTGGTGAATCTGTGGAATTCATTGCCACAGAAGGCTGTGGAGGCCAAGTCAGTGGGTATTTTTAGGGCAGAGATAGATAGATTCTTGATTAGTACGGGTTTATGGGGAGAAGGCAGGAGAATGGGGTTAGGAGGGAGAGATAGATCAGCCATGATTGGATGGCGGAGTAGACGTGATGGGCTGAATGGCCTAATTCTACTCCTATTCCTTATGACCTTATGACTCAACTACCTACTGGATGAATTGGTTGGATTGATGGGTCCTTGTGTCAAGGTTGGAAGTCTACATGACAAGCCCATTGGTTGAATTGACAGTTTGTGTGATATGTCTTATTGGATTATAAGTCCATTATAAGGTAATTGAAGATAGACAAAAAAAAGCTGGAGTAACTCAGCGGGACAGGCAGCATCTCTGGAGAGAAGGATACCCTGACTAATCAAGACAATAGACGATAGGTGCAGGAGTAGGCCATTCGGCCTTCGAGCCAGCACCGCCATTCCATGTGATCATGGCTGATCATCCCCAATCAGTACCCCGTTCCTGCCTTCTCCCCATGTCCCCTGACTCCGCTATTTTTAAGAGCCCTATCCAGCTCTCTCTTGAAAGCATCCAGAGAACCTGCCTCCACCGCCCTCTGAGGCAGAGAATTTCCACAGACTCACAACTCTCTGTGAGGAAAAAGTGTTTCCTCGTCTCCGTTCTCAATGGCTTACCCCTTATTCTTAAACTTAAGGGAAGGTATGGGTGATGTTTATGGGTGGAGACCCTCCTTCAGACTGTTGGGTTGGCAGTCCACCTGACAAGCCCATCGGCAGGATTGGAGGTCCATGCCGCTGGATTGCACAGGCATTGCCGTTCCTGAGCCAGGAGTGGGTCGAAGGGAGATGGGAAGAGGGAAAGCAGTGGTCTGAGTGGCCTGAAGGACACCCAGCACCGGAAACACAGAAATTCTCCGGTTTCCTCCCACACTCCAAAGAAGTGCAGGCTTGCAGGCAAATTGGCTTCAGTAAAGTTGTAAACTGCCCCTAGTGTGTGTAGGATAGTGTTAGTGTGCGGGCGGGGATCGCTGGTCGGCGTAGACTCGGTGGGCCGAAGGGCCTGTTTCCGAGCTGTATCTCTAAACTAAACACTTTTCACTGAACAAGCATCAGCTGGCCAAAGTGATTGAGGGAAAAGAATGACATTATTATTATTAAACAGGTATTAACCCTGCAGGGTCAAATGCAAATAAACTCCCTACAGTTGTCAGGTTTTAGTTATGTCTTTCAGAAAGTAATTAAGTTGATACTTCGAATAAAACCTGCAGGCAGCAGTGAAAGCAGAGGGAAAGGGAGCTAGGATCAATGGGCTGATTGGCCTCCTGTGTTATAACAATCCCTCCCTTTCCTTAAATAAATTCTCCTTGAGTTAGGAACAGCAAAATCTGTGAAAGCATTCAGGAAACAGAGGTCCCTATAAAGGTTGGAAATACTTGTGTGATTGTGTATGCATGTGCCCGCATATGTTTGCGTGTGTGTGTCCATGCGTGTGTGTGTCCGTGTGTTCATTGTGTGCGTGTGCGTGCATGTGAGAGCATTTGTGCATGTGTGTGTTCACATTTCTGTGCCTATCTATGTGTGTGCCCATCTGTGTGTGCGGACAGGCATGAGTCTGTGTGCATGCATCTCTGCTTGTATATCTGCGTATGTCCATGTATGCATGTGTCAGTGTCTGCGTATGTGTGCATCTGTATACATGCATGTGTGTGTGCATGCCTCGGCTTGTGTGTCTGTGTGTTTATGCATGCATGTGTGTCTGTGTCTATGCGTGCATGTGTAACTGTGCGTGCATTTGTCCGTGTCTGCGTGTGTGTGCGTCTGTGTATACATGCATGTGAATGTGTGCATGCCTCTGCTTGTGTGCCTGTGTGTATGTGTGTTTATGCATGCATGTGTGTCTGTATCTGTTCACGCATGTGTATCTGTATGAATGCACGTGTGCCTGCATCTATGCATGCATGTGTGTGTGTCTAGGCATGCATGTGTACCTCTGTCTATACATGCACGTGTGCTATTCATTCATGCATGTCTGTATCTATGCATGCATGTGTGACTGTATCTATGTGTGCACATGTGTCTGTGTCTATGCGGCATGTGTGTTTGTGTCTGCGTGCATGTATCTCTGCATCTAAGCGTGCATGTGTATGTGTGCTTTGCGTGTCTTTCTGCCTGTGCCTGTGCATGCAAGTATGTTGTATCTATGCGTGCATGTGTGTCTGTATCTGTGTGCACGAGTGCTCGTGGGTATTGTCTTCAATACTGACCGGACTGACCATTTATAGCATCTGAAGTTGTTTGTCTGAAGTTGTTTGACCAGAAGGCAGAAGAAGCTGAGAATAGATGCGGTGAGCTTCCCGTGTTTCAGGGGGGAAAATCTCGCATGACCGCAGATTGACATGCGATGGACCACCTGCAGATGCAGGACGTACAGCATCTTTGGAAGTTTCTAACTGGGTGATAAACTGGGTTTAACAGCTCGTTTGAAGACATTGAACAGAGAATACACCCATAAACGTAAGATGTAATGAGCACAGGGGAATGCAAGGATAATTTAGCTGGTTGGAAGGAGATTCCTAGGGTCAATCTTCAAAGAGGTGTATAACAAGGTATAGAAGGAACTGCAGATGCTGGAAAATCGAAGGTAGACAAAAATGCTGGAGAAACTCAGCGGGCGAGGCAGTATCTATGGAGCGAAGGAAACCTTCTGAAGAAGGGTTTCGGCCCGAAAAACATTGCCTATTTCCTTCGCTCCATAGATGCTGCCTCACCGCTGAGTTTCTCCAGCATTTTTGTCTACCTATAACAAGGTATATATAGGCGGCACGGTGGCGTAGCGGTAGAGTTGCTGCCTCACAGCGCCAGAGACCCGGGTTCGATCCTGACAACGGGTGCTGTCTGTACGGAGTTCGCACGTTCTCCCCGTGATCTGCGTGGGTTTTCCTCCGAGATCTCCGGTTTCCTCCCGCACTCCAAAGACGTGCAGGTTTGTAGGATAAATTGGCTTGGTGCAAATGTAAAATTGTCCCTAGTGTGCGCAGGGTAGTGTTAGCGTGCAGAGATGGATGGTCGGCACGGACTCGGTGGGCTGAAGGGCTGTTTCCGCGCTGTATCTCTAAACTAAAAAAAAAAAGCAACATGTGTAGACTCGGCGACGGTTTCACCGAACACTTGCTCTCTGTCCGCCAAGCCTACCGGGATCTCCCAGTTGTTAACCATTTTGACTCCTCTTCCCATTCCCACACTGACCTTTCTGTCCTGGGCCTCCTCCACTGCCTTGGGCTGTCCCACTGTACGAGCTAATTCAAGAGCTCTCCCGAGTTTAAAAATAAAAATCAAACTCGTGGTAAGCACGTAGAATGTACGTAGCGGGTACGTCGGAGCTCGGGGACGTCTCTTAGCGGCTCGTAACGCTAACGGCAGGTACTCCGGGAAACGCGGTAAGCTCGGGAAGACTCGTGAAGATTTTTCAACATGTTGAAAAATGTCCATGAGAGCCCCGAGTACCTACGAGCGGCTATTACCGTAATTCTCCGAGTTCGAATCAGGGGAAACTCGGGAGAAACTCTTGAATTAGCTCGTACAGTGGGACAGCCCCCCTGAGAGGCTACAAGCCCATTTCTGAAGAGTCTAGTTCTCAGCACCAGATCCAGAAACAAAGTCCAATGTCCGCAATGGGGCAGAGGTGAATCGGACAGTCCCCTGGCTTATGTTTAGAAACCTGATAACCGGGCGGCACAGAGGTGGGCACAGCTGCCTTACAGGATAGGAACCTGAGGGGGCAACCTTTTGACATAGTGGGTGGTGGGTGTATGGAACAGGCTGCCAGAGAAGGTAGATAGACACAAAAATGTTGGAGTAACTCAGCGGGACAGGCAGCATCTCTGGAGAGAAGGAATGGGTGACGTTTCGGGTCGAGACCATTCTTCAGAGGATGTATTCTTCCACTATAAAACCCACTGACTCCCATGGCTTTCTAGACCACTCGTCTTCCCACCCTGCTTCCTGTAAGGACTCCATCCCCTACTCCCAATTCCTCCATCTACGCCGCATCTACGCTCCCAGAATGAGG
>JAXLNO010005459.1:162895-175395 GCA_038087875.1 Malacoraja senta
TGATTCATTTTGATTGTGTGTAAACTAATTTAGCTAGTTAATTGACCAAACGAAAAAAAAATAACACAAGGATGTTATCAAAATGCCATAACTTTTTTTTTTCTCTCGCCTGTGTGCATCAATAAGTTAGAGTTGGTGTTTGAGTATTTTGGTGTGGATTGTTGCAGGGACAAATAACAGTCTTCCATGGTGCTGTAGTTCGAAAGCAGGTGGAAAGGCAGGCTTTTTCAAAGAGAGTTCGAACCCGAATATTTGATTATAAAGGGGGAATGCATGGAGGAGAAGAAGAAGTAGAACAACAACTGGCTCGAAGGGCCGAATGGCCTACTCCTGCACCTGTTTTCTATGTTTCTAACCCTGCCAACGCATCTTTGGTTGGTTTACTGGAGGTGGCTCAATCGCCATGGCAACGGGCTAGGCCGAGACCATTAATCGAAGGCATCGAGCCCATCTCCACTGGAGCACCACAGAGGATCTTCCTCATGTCAGATTCTACCTGATCGTCCATAGCCAAGAATTCGAGAGCCCTTAAGTTTCGCACTTGTGAAAGGCTGGTCTCGGTGGCAGTCAGATTTAGACTATGTTCCAATCATGTTTAACTGGTTGTATATGGATTTTGTTTTTTCCGTAATAGAAACCCTCTCTGTTACACTTTGAATTGCAAGTAATCTTTCCTGAATTCTGTACTTAAAAAAAATCTATTTCTATATTTGCAATAGATTTGCTATAAAATCTTACCAAATGGAATTGGCTCTTTGTTTTCTTAATGTCGGTGTCTATTAGCTTTGGACAATAAACTAAACGAACTAACAAAATGTGCAGGAAGGAACTGCAGATGCTGGTTTTACACCAAAGATAGACACAGAATGCTGGAGTAACTCAGCGGGACGGGCAGGCAGCACCTCTGGAGAGAAGGAATGGGTGGCGTTTCGGGTCGAGACCCTTCGTCAGTCTGAAACGTCACCCATTCCTTCTCTCCAGAGATGCTGCCTGTCCCATATGTTGCTGCCCACCCTCGCCATCTGTCAGGTCCACAGACCAGCAATCACCCCCCCCATACACCAGCACTACCCTCCACACACAAGGGACAATTGTGTTGGAAGAAACCGGAGCATGCGGTGAAAACTCACGCAGGTCATGGGGAGAAGGTACAAACTCCATACAGACAGGTTGTCTTCCGGTTGACTAACTAATGCTGGAATGCTTGTCATTTTTTTGCATATCTTTCATTCATTTGTTCTATATCTCTCTACATCACCGTCTATATCTCTTGTTTCTCTCTCCCCCTGACTAGTCTGAAGAAGGGTCTCGACCCGAAACATCACCCATTCCTTCTCTCCAGAGATGCTGCCCGTCCCGCTGAGTTACTCCAGCATTTTGTGCTTTTATCTTCAGCGTAAACCAGCATCTGCAGTTCCTTCCTACACACTGGAAGGCTGAAACTAGATTGGCTGAATCGCATAATCACCTGATTCTCCTGCAGGGTTTCAACTCGTCAGATTGGTGAAGCAATTACATCATCGGATATAAAAACAAGATGGCGGTGGGGGAAGAAAGGAACTAACCAAGTTGATTGTGTCAACATATGAGGAGCGTTTGAAGGCACTGGGCCTCTACTCGCTGGAGGTTAGAAGGATGAGGGAGTGACCAAGTAGTGAAAGGCCTGGATAGAGTGGATGTGGAGAGGATGCGTCCATTATTGGGAGAGTCCAGGACCAGAGGGCACAGCCTCACAATTAAAGGAATTAAATTATTTTAGGAAAGAGATGAGGAGGAATTTCTTTAGTCAGAGGGTGGCGAATCTGTGGAATTCATTGCCACAGACGGCTGTGGAGGCCAAGTCAATGGATATTTTTAAGGTGGAGATTAGCTTTTGATCAGTACGGGTGTCGGGAGTTATGGGAAGAAGGGTTAGGAGGGAGAGATAGATCAGCCATGATTGAATGGCGGAGTAGACTTGATGGGCCGAATGGCCTAATTCTACTCCAACAACGTATGGACAAATGGAGCAGGCAGCGTGAGGGAATTGGATAGAATGTTTTGTAATGGCGGCTTTGTCGTCTTCCTGTCGACACATTGAATGATTGTTGAGCCTTTTCAGCTCATGAAGGTCCCAGTGCCAGTTCCTGGCCTATGCTGTTCCATTAGGAAGGGAGGTGCGGACTTCTTGTCTGCTGCACCCCTTGTGGCAAGGAGGTCAGACTTGTATCCTTGCAGCTTTTAACTCCTCCTGGATTGTCCTGGGGGAAAATGACATCGGTCACACCTGAGGAAGCAGGCTCCGGCCAGTAAATGGGATCAGTGTCGATAGATACAATAGACAATAGACAATAGGTGCAGGAGCAGGCCATTTGGCCCTTCGAGCCAGCACCGCCATTCAATGTGATCATGGCTGATCATCCCCAATCAGTACCCCGTTCCTGCCTTCTCCTCATATCCCCTGACTCCGCTATCTTTAAGCGCCCTATCTAGCTCTCTCTTGAAAGCATCCAGAGAACCTGCCTCCACCGCCCTCTGGGGCAGAGAATTCCACAGACTCTCCACTCTCTGTGAGAAAAAGTGTTTCCTCATCTCCGTTCTGAATGGCTTACTCCTTATTCTTAAACTGTGGCCCCTGGTTCTGGAGGTTAATGGTTCCATACTACTTAATAGTTAGCATGGACGTCAAGTGGAAACAGGCCCTTCAGCCCATCTGGCACCACTGACCAGCATGCCCCATCTATACTGGTCCCACCTGCTCATGATTGACCCTTGACCCTCTAAACCAGTGCTCCTTAAACTGGTGAATGGTTCACCCAAGGGTGAATGAAATTATTTTGAGGTGAATGAAACTAGAGGGATGAATGAAGGATGAATGGACTTAATTTATTCAGATATTTATACAATTTTTTCTATATATTAAATCACATACTCCATGGTTTTTTGAGCTAGGTTTCCAAGAAAAACCCTGCAGTAATCAAAGCCCGAAAGGGTAGGATGGGGCTGTAGGTTAATTGGCCTGGTATCAATGTAAAAATGGTCCCTGGTGTATGTGCAGGATAGTGTTAGTGTAGGGGGATCGCTGGTCGGTGTGGACTTGGTGGACCGAAGGGCCTGTTTCCACTCTGTCTCTCTGAACTAAACTGATCAGTCTGAAGAAGGGTCTCGAACCGAAACGTCACCCGTTCCTTCTCTCCAGAGATGCTGCCTGTCCCGCTGAGTTACTCCAGCGTTTTGTGTCTATCTTAAACTAAAGTAAAGTTTCTCTGCGCCCTCTCCAAAGCCTCCGGCATCCTTCCTGTAATGGGGTGACCAGAACTGCAGGCAATACTCCAAACACGGCCTGACAATACACAATAGACAATAGGTGCAGGAGTAGGCCATTCGGCCCTTCGAGCCAGCACCGCCATTCAATGTGATCATGGCTGATCATCCCCAATCAGTACCCCATTCCTGCCTTCTCCCCATATCCCCTGACTCCGCTATTTTTAAAAGCCCTATCTAGCTCTCTCTTGAAAGCATCCAGAGAACCTGCCTCCACCGCCCTCTAAGGCAGAGAATTCCACAGACTCACCACTCTCTGTGAGAAAAAGTGTTTCCTCGTCTCCGTTCTAAATGGCTTACTCCTTATTCTTAAACTGTGTGTGGCCCCTGGTTCTGGACTCCCCCAACATCGGGAACATGTTTCCTGCCTCTAGCGTGTCCAAGCCCTTAACAATCTTATATGTTTCAGTGAGATTCCCTCTCACCCTTCTAAACTCCAGAGTGTACAAGCCCAGCTGCTCCATTCCCTCAGCATATGACAGTCCCGCCATCCCGGGAATTAACCTTGTAAACCTACGTTGCACTCCCTCAATAGCAAGAATGTCCTTCCTCGAATTAGGGGACCAAAACTGCACGCAATACTCCAGGTATCGGAGCAGAGATGCACTGATACATTCCTCAAGGGTATTCTCCTCGTTGTAAGGCAATCTCTCAGGATGGTAAATAGCAAGCAATGCAGCCGGTAGATAAAGCGATCAATCCATCTTCTGTTTACCAGCATTATGCTCATCATCATGAACATGCACTTAATAAACCTGAAGAACCCCATGGTGCTTACAACATCTAATCAGCTTTAATACCACTATAATGTTTACAAAGCATAACTTCAATTGGTAAGTAATCATTCTGGTATTGCCACCAACGCTGTGAAGTAAATGCTGATCAACCACTCCACTCAACAATTCAGTTCAGTTCTGCCTTGATTCCGTTTGCTATGTTGTCACCTTTGCCCAGCAAACAATTCAACTTTTTTCCTTGAACCTCATCTCTTTTGATGCCTCCGTTTCACACCTCACTCTTCCTTATAGAAACATAGAAACATAGAAACATAGAAAATAGGTGCAGGAGTAGGCCATTCGGCCCTTCGAGCCTGCACCGCCATTCAATATGATCATGGCTGATCATCCAACTCAGTATCCCGTACCTGCCTTCTCTCCATACCCTCTGATCCCTTTAGCCACAAGGGCCACATCTAGCTCCCTCTTAAATATAGCCAATGAACTGGCCTCGACTACCCTCTGTGGCAGAGAGTTCCAGAGATTCACCACTCTCTGTGTGAAAAAAGTTCTTCTCATCTCGGTTTTAAAGGATTTCCCCCTTATCCTTAAGCTGTGACCCCTTGTCCTGGACTTCCCCAACATTGGGAGCAATCTTCCTGCATCTAGCCTGTCCAACCCCTTAAGAATTTTGTAAGTTTCTATAAGATCCCCTCTCAATCTCCTAAATTCTAGAGAGTATAAACCAAGTCTATCCAGTCTTTCTTCATAAGACAGTCCTGACATCCCAGGAATCAGTCTGGTGAACCTTCTCTGCACTCCCTCTATGGCAATAATGTCCTTCCTCAGATTTGGAGACCAAAACTGTACGCAATACTCCAGGTGTGGTCTCACCAAGACCCTGTACAACTGCAGTAGAACCTCCCTGCTCCTATACTCAAATCCTTTTGCTATGAAAGCTAACATACCATTCGCTTTCTTCACTGCCTGCTGCACCTGCATGCCTACTTTCAATGACTGGTGTACCATGACACCCAGGTCTCGCTGCATCTCCCCTTTTCCTAGTCGGCCACCATTTAGAAAATAGTCTGCTTTCCTGTTTTTGCCACCAAAATGGATAACCTCACATTTATCCACATTATACTGCATCTGCCAAACATTTGCCCCCTCACCCAGCCTATCCAAGTCACCTTGCAGTCTCCTAGCATCCTCCTCACAGCTAACACTGCCCCCCAGCTTAGTGTCATCCGCAAACTTGGAGATATTGCCTTCAATTCCCTCATCCAGGTCATTAATATATATTGTAAATAGCTGGGGTCCCAGCACTGAGCCTTGCGGTACCCCACTAGTCACTGCCTGCCATTGTGAAAAGGACCCGTTTACTCCTACTCTTTGCTTCCTGTTTGCCAGCCAGTTCTCTATCCACATCAATACTGAACCCCCAATGCCATGTGCTTTAAGTTTGTATACTAATCTCTTATGTGGGACCTTGTCGAAAGCCTTCTGAAAGTCCAGATACACCACATCCACTGGTTCTCCCCTATCCACGCTACTAGTTACATCCTCGAAAAATTCTATAAGATTCGTCAGACATGATTTACCTTTCGTAAATCCATGCTGACTTTGTCCAATGATTTCACCACTTTCCAAATGTGCTGCTATCCCTTCTTTAATAACTGACTCTAGCAGTTTCCCCACTACCGATGTTAGACTAACTGGTCTGTAATTCCCCATTTTCTCTCTCCCTACCTTCTTAAAAAGTGGGGTTACGTTTGCTACCCGCCAATCCTCAGGAACTACTCCAGAATCTAAAGAATTTTGAAAGATTATTACTAATGCATCCACTATTTCTGGAGCTACTTCCTTAAGTACTCTGGGATGCAGCCTATCTGGCCCTGGGGATTTATCGGCCTTTAATCCATTCAATTTACCCAAAACCACTTCCCGACTAACCTGGATTTCACTCAATTCCTCCAACTCCTTTGACCCGCGGTCCCCTGCTATTTCCGGCAGATTATTTATGTCTTCCTTAGTGAAGACGGAACCAAAGTAGTTATTCAATTGGTCCGCCATATCCTTGTTCCCCATGATCAACTCACCTGTTTCTGACTGCAAGGGACCTACATTTGTTTTAACTAATCTCTTTCTTTTTACATATTTATAAAAACTTTTGCAGTCAGTTTTTATGTTCCCTGCCAGTTTTCTTTCATAATCTATTTTTCCTTTCCTAATTAAGCCCTTTGTCCTCCTCTGCTGGTCTCTGAATTTCTCCCAGTCCTCCGGTATGCTGCTTTTTCTGGCTAATTTGTACGCATCATCCTTCGCTTTGATACTATCCCTGATTTCCCTTGTTATCCACGGATGCACTACCTTCCCCGATTTATTCTTTTGCCAAACTGGGATGAACAATTTTTGTAGTTCATCCATGCAGTCTTTAAATGTCTTCCATTGCATGTCCACCGTCAACCCTTTTAGAATTAATTGCCAGTCAATCTTAGCCAATTCACGTCTCATACCCTCAAAGTTACCTTTCTTTAAGTTCAGAACCATTGTTTCTGAATTAACAATGTCACTCTCCATCCTAATGAAGAACTCAACCATATTATGGTCACTCTTGCCCAAGGGGGCACGTACAACAAGACTGCTAACTAACCCTTCCTCATTATTCAATACCCAGTCTAAAATAGCCTGCTCTCTCGTTGGTTCCTCTACATGTTGATTTAGATAACTATCCCGCATACATTCCAAGAAATCCTCTTCCTCAGCACCCCTGCCAATTTGATTCACCCAATCTATATGTAGATTGAAGTCACCCATTATAACTGTTTTGCCTTTGTCGCACGCATTTCTAATTTCCTGTTTGATACCATCTCCAACTTCACTACTACTGTTAGGTGGCCTGTACACAACACCCACCAGCGTTTTCTGCCCCTTAGTGTTTCGCAGCTCTACCCATACCGATTCCACATCCTCGAACCTAATGTCCTTCCTTTCCATTGCGTTAATGTCCTCTCTAATCATCAATGCTATATTTGTGTCTCTCTCTCCACTGACTCTCAGTCTGAAGAAGGCCTTTCAGCCCCACCGAGCCTGCCACCGACCAGCGATCCAATAGACAATAGGAGCAGGAGTAGGCCATTCGGCCCTTCGAGCCAGCACCACCGCCATTCAATGTGATCATGGCTGATCATCCCCAATCAGTACCCCGTTCCTGCCTTCTCCCCATATCCCCTGACTCTGCTATCTTTAAGAACCCTATCTAGCTCTCTCTTGAAAGCATCCAGAGAACCTGCCTCCACCGCCCTCTGAGGCAGAGAATTCCACAGACTCACCACTCTCTGTGATCCGCGCACGTTAACACTACCCTACGCACGCTAGGGACAATTTTACATTTTATACCAAGCCAATTGACCTACAAACCTGCACGTCTTTGGAGTGCGGGAGGAAACCGGAGATCCCGGAAAAAAACCCACCGGGTCACGGGGAGAAAGTACAAACTCTGTACAGACTGCACCCATGGTCAGGATTGAACCCAGGTCATAAGGTCATAATTGATAGGGGCAGAATCAGGCCTTTCGGCCCACCAAGTCTACTCTGCTCTTAAACATAGCAGAGTCAGGGGATATGGGGAGAAGGCAAGAACGGGGTACTGATTAGGGGATGATCAGCCATGATCACATTGAATGGCGGTGGTGCTGGCTCGAAGGGCCGAATGGCCTACTCCTGCTCCTATTGTCTATTGTCTATTGGATCGCTGGCTCGAAGGGTTGAATGGCCTCCTCCAGCACTTAATGTCTATTGTTTATTGTCTGCCATCTACCTCCTTCTCCTAACCCCATTCTCCTGCCTTCTCCCCATAACCCCTGACACCCGTACTGATCAAGAATCTATCTATCTCTGCCTTAAAAATATCCACTGTCTTGGCCTCCACAGCCGTCTGTGGCAATGAATCCCACAGATTCACCGCCCTCTGACTAAAGAAATTCCTCCTCATCCTAAAGGAACGTCCTTTAATTCTGAGGCTGTGACCTCTAGTCCGAGACAGCCCCTGTGGTCAGGATCGAACACTGTAATCAGCATCCCTACTGCTGCACCACCTTGCCGCCCCAGGCCGATGGAGTCGGAAGAAAATTATTGTAAAATGTCCACCGAAACGCTGTCTGTCCATTCCTCCACGGACGCTGCCTGACCCACTGAGTTCCTCCAGCACTCGTGTTTTTCTCTACCCGCCTCTGTCTGTGTTTGTGGCTGTACATCCCTCTGGCTTTTGCCCCCCCCCTACTCATATTCATTTGTCTCCCCATCGTTCTATCTGAAATAGCCACGGGTCGCTTTGTGAAACCATTAAATGATGTCATAATTGAAGCCTTCATGCAGAGCCAATAGTGGGAAAATTTTTCATTTGGGAGTCGATGATAAGAGAAAAAAAAAACCCACTACTGTTACCGTGACAAAATGTGTGCTAATCGCTTTAAGATAATTCCTTTATTGTTAAATCTGATTTTACCAGGAGCAAGACTATGCACAACATCAGCGCCAGTGTGGAAAATTGATTTAGACTGAAAATTAACATTTGCAAAGAGGAAAGCTGTTTTAATAGAATAATGGTATTTCTTGATCATTGCCACACTTTCATTTAGACTTAAGACTTTGGAGAATCAGGGTGGAATCAGGGCCTGTGGCCCAACGAGTCCGCGCCGACCAGCGATCACCCCGTACGCTAGCGCTATCCACGTTAGGGACAATTTACAATTTCTACGAAGTCAATTAACTTACAAACCTGGAGTGTGGGAGGAGACTGGAGCACCTGGAGAAAACCCACCAGGTCGCAGGGAGAAAGTGACAAACTCCGTACCTGTAGTCAAGATCGAAGCCGAGTCCCTGGCGCTGTGAGGCAGCAATTTTTAGAGTTTGGAGTCTAGAGATGCAGTGTGGAAACAGGCCCTTCGGCCCACCGAGTCCGCGCCGACCAGCGATCATCCCCCTTACGCTAGTTCTGTCCTACACACACACACTAGGCACAATCTACAGAAGCCAATTAACCTGCACGTCCTCAGAATGTGGGAGGAAACCGGAGCACCCGGAGAAAACACACGCAGGTAACGGGGAGAACGCGCAAACTCCACACAGGCAGCATCTGCGTTCGGGATCGAACCCGGGTCTCTGGCGCTGCGAGGCGCCAACTCTACCGCTGTGCCGACCGTTCTCTGAGCCTCAACGAATAATTATATTAACAATTCAGATAAAGCATCAGAAAGTCATGCATCAGTTCTGTTGATGGCGTTAAGATTGGTGGTGTAGTAAGTAGTGTAGGCAGGCGCATAAAATTACAGAGACATTGACGGATTAAGTGAGTGGCCTTAAGCTGGAGATGAATTGCAAGCATGGAACGTCTGATGTCCTCAGCTATTATAAAGATAGTTCCAAGCTACGAAGGCTCTTTTTAATTGTCACGTGTACCCAGGTGCAGTGAAAAGCTTTTGTTGCGTGCTAACCAGTCAGCGGAAAGACAATACATGATTGCAATCGAGCCGTCCACAGTGTACAGATACATGATCAGGGAATAGCGTTTCGTGCAAGGTAAAGTGGCGGCGCTGTCGAACAGCAGCGGCTCGCCTGCAGTCCGTCTGTTTTTACTTTTTTTGTTGTTTTCTTTTGTCATGTTTTAGTTAAATTTTAGTTTATTGGGTTGTCTATGTGTGGGGTGCGGGGGTGAAACATGAGTTTTGTCTCTTCCTTCGGGGGAATGCGACTTTTTCTTGTCGTATCCCCCTTCTCTGCCTCCGTCTGCGCCGAGGCCTAATGGCGGAGCTGCCGGCCTCCAACTTCAACTGCGACCGACCGACCTCGAGGCTCCGGAGGCAGAGCCAGGACTTACCAGCGCGGGGCTGGCCGGCTTCGGGGCTGCGGTGGCGTTCCGGCGGTGGCGACCTGAGTCCGGAGGCTCGGCCGCGGGCCCGGTGGACGACATCGTCGGGAGCTCGCAGGTCACAGGTGGGTGACCTGTTTTTCTGGAGCTCCCGCAACTACAGCTGCGTCCGCTGGACTGGAGGGCGGCAGCTTCGGCCACCCCGGGCCGCGGAGTTTGAACCGGCCCGTCGCGGACGGAGCACGGATTCAGCCGCGGGACTGACTTACCATCACCCGGTGGGGTCACAGCGTTAGAAGCTTGGATCGCCTCAGCGCAGAGGGAGAACAAAGAGGGAAGAGACAGGGACTTTAAGACTTTTGCCTCCATCACAGTGAGGAGGTGCCTGGTGAACTCACTGTGGTGGATGTTAATTTGTGTTTATTGTGTGTTTTGTTATTTATTATTATATGTATGACTGCAGGCAACGAAATTTCGTTCAGACCGAAAGGTCTGAATGACAAATAAAGGAATCTCTAAAATCTCTCTAAAAAGCCAGCAAAGTCCGAGCTAAAATAGTTCAAGGATCTCTGAGGTTCAATAAACGGCTCCCAATACTGAAGGCTACTGAGGGGAGCCTAAAGTTGATGTCATGGAGTGGGTAAGTTTAGTTTAGTTTATTGTCACGTGTACCGAGGTACAGTGTAAAACATTTTCATTGCATGCTATCCAATCTGCAGAGAGACAATACATGATTATAATCGAGCCGTCCACAGTGTACAGATACAGGATAAAGCGAATAATGTTTAGTGCAAGGTAAAGTCCAGTAAAATCTGCTGAAAGATAGTCCGAGGGTCTCCAATGAGGTAGATAGTAGTTCAGCACTGCTCTCTGGTTGTGGTAGGATGGTTCAGTTGCCTGATAACAGCTGGGAAGAAACTGCCCCTGAATCTGGAGGTGTGCGTTCGTTTTCACACTTCTGTACCTTTTGCCTGATGGGAGAGGGGAGAAGAGGGGGTGAGACTGGTCCTTGATGATGCTGCTGGCCTTGCCGAGGCAGCGTGAGGTGTAGATGGGGTCGATGGGAGGGAGGTTGGTTTGAGTGATGGTCTGGGCTGCGTCCACAATTCTCTGCGATTCCTCGCGGGTCTTGGATGGAGCTGTTCCCAAACCGTGCTGTGATGCGTCCCAATAAGATGCTTTCTCCGGCGCATCTGTAGGAGTTGGTGAGAGTTTTAGGGGGACACATGCCTAAGGAAGTAGAGGGTAGACACAAAAAGCTGGAGTAACTCAGCGGGACAGGCAGCATCTCTGGAGAGAAGGAATGGGTGACGTTTCGGGCTGAGACCCTTCGTCAGACCTCGACCCGAAACGTCGCCCATTCCTTCTCTCCAGAGATGCTGCCTGTCCCGCTGAGTTACTCCAGCTTTTTGTGTCTATCTTCGTTTTAAACCAGCATCTGCAGTTCCTTCCTGCACATAAAGAAGTGGCGGCTTTTGGTGTGCTTTCTTGGTTGCTGCTTCAATATGGGTGGTTTGTGTGATGGTCTGGGCTGCGTCCACAACTCACCACAGGTTGTCTACTGTGCTTCAAAGGCAGCAATAAAAAAAACACTTGGGAATAGCTGCAGCACAGAGCGCGGCGAATGCATGAAAGATTCCTAATTAAATACACAGAACCATACATTTACCGGCTTGTCCAACAACACACTGCTGTTGAATAAAACATAAGATGAGGCTGAGAATTTACATCATCTCAGAACTGTTGTTTAAAAAGGGGACAAAACATCAACTCAACAAGGGTTTCGGCCCGAAACGTTGCCTATTTCCTTCGCTCCATAGATGCTGCTGCACCCGCTGAGTTTCTCCAGCACTTTTGTGTACCTAACTCAACAACAATCTTCTTCTTAGGCCCCCTTCGTTCATGGCTGACCATGGGTGTCTCCAGGTAGATGGAGGACGCCTGTGCGTGACTTGGTTTAACGTGGGGAGACTGGTGCACAGACAGCCACCCACCCATGGTCCTTGACAGATCTGGGTCAGGATCCAGTGGCAAGGAATCCAAGACGACCGGAGACCCCTTTTCTGCCGCAGCCTTCATCCGCCTTCCCAGCCGTTGTGACGCTCCACTAGGGTCAGCCATCGTCCTCCGCCTGTTCCACCGTTGAGGTCTTGGTTGGATTGGCTCTTTGTCAGAGACCTCCCCCTCGACCTTACCGCCATGGGTGGCCCAACCAGGAGCATAGAGCGTAGCTCCAGACGGCATCGCTCTCAGGATCTCAGGACCACACGGGCCACTCAGTTTCACCTCAGTGGAGGGAAAGGTCTTGGAGATCAAGTCAAGTCAAGTTTATTTGTCACATACACATACAAGATGTGCGGTGAAATGACAGTGGCAATGCCTGCGGATTGTGCAAAAAACTACAGAACAGAATAGAACAGAATCAGTATTTACATATTAGAATTTTTTTTTTTTTTAAAGACACAAGACAACAGTAAATTGGTCCCTGGTGAGATAGGACTTTACAGTCCTGATGGCCTGTGGGTAGAAACTCCATCTCATCCTCTCTGTTTACACAGCGTGACAGCAGAGGCGTTTGCCTGACCGTAGCAGCTGGAACAGTCCGTTGCTGG
>JAXLNO010005459.1:177895-188972 GCA_038087875.1 Malacoraja senta
TAAAGGTTCTGACTGTCTACCCTATCTGTGCCTCTCATAATTTTATTAATCCTCTACCAAGTCTCCCCTCACCCCCCGACATTGCAGAGAAGTGTAAGTTGACTTTGGGACGCAGGTCCCCATCTTTCCCCGATGTTGGGGGGATCCAGAACCAGGGGCCACACAGTTTAAGAATAAGGAGTAAGCCATTTAGAACGGAGATGAGGAAACACTTTTTCTCACAGAGAGTGGTGAGTCTGTGGAATTCTCTGCCTCAGAGGGCGGTGGAGGCAGGTTCTCTGGATGCTTTCAAAAGAGAGCTAGATAGGGCTCTTAAAAATAGCGGTGTCAGGGGATATGGGGAGAAGGCAGGAACGGGGTACTGATTGGGGATGATCAGCCATGATCACATTGAATGGCGGTGCTGGCTCGAAGGGCCGAATGGCCCACTCCTGCACCTATTGTCTATTGTTTCTCACTTTGTTAATCGCAGAGTAAAAGAGAATTTTAGAGATGGGACAGAATTGTAGTCAATGAGGGAGTGGTGGTGATTAGTCAAAGCTGAAGAATATCTTGTGTGGGAAGGAACTGCAGGTGCTGGTTTAAACCGAAGGTAGACACAAAATGCTGGAGTAACTCGGCGGGACAGGCGGCGTCTCTGGAGAGAAGGAATGGGTGACGTTTCGGGTCGAGACCCTCCTTAGGAATATCATCCCAGTATTAGCCACAAACTGGTGCTTCAGGCAATCTCCATTTGGTCCTAGATCTCAGCTGTGAGCCTAAGTGAGTATGACAGTCAAATAAAAGGTTGTGACTAATTGCGGGGAGAGATATATCTGTCTTGTGAATTGTGCATGGCGCGGGAAATAATTGTCTAATTAGGGAAAAGAAAATCTCGATCGGCTCGACGACTTGGGGCTGCGGCACTTTGCTCTGCCCAGAACTCCATGGTATAGCCCTTGGCAAAGATCCACGTGGACCTTGTTAGTGCCTTGACACCAAGACACTGGTGCTATAGAAGGGCACGGCTCTGTGCCACAGATGTTCACCTTGCCACCTCGAGGGAGGGGATTGTCAGCAAATGACTTGACTTTAACCACTGTCCCCGTCAACACCTGTCCGTACACCTCCCCCCGCCACTCCGTCCAAGGACCCCGACAGTTTGTTTTATGTGGGGGTCGGGAGAAACTTTTTCACAATCTCTTACCTTGCCGGAGATGCGATTGTTTTCCGGGTTGTATCTCCAGTCGCTCTTCGGCCTAACATCGTGGAGCTGGCGGCCTTGCTGGGGACTGACTTTGAGCCCCACCGCGGGGACGTGGACTTACCAATTTAAAGCCTGCGATCCCTTGCCTGGGATCGACGCTCCAACCTCGACCCCCTCGGATTCCAACAGTCGCAGTCTCGGGTAGGGACTGATGTCGGGAAGCTCCGGACGACGCAGAAGGTCTCGACCAGCCCCGACCCGGGGTCCGATCGCCCGGCACGGGGGTGCTGAGATCCCCTAACCCCAGATGCAGGAGCTTGATCGCCCCGATGGAGAGGGCCTGACCGCCGGCTATGGGAGTAAGATCGTCCCGTCAACGGAAGGCTCGAGGCCCCCCGAGATCAAAGAAGGGAAAAGATTGAACTTTTTTTCGCCTTCCAATAGCGGTGAGGAATGTGGAGGGGTCACTGTGGTGGATGTTTATGTTAAAATGTATTTTGTGTGTTCTGTTGCTTTTTATTGATATGACTGTGCGGCAAATGAAATTCCTGGTATGTTGCAAAAACATGGTTGGCTAATAAAGTATTATTATGATGAT
This sequence comes from Malacoraja senta, assembly GCA_038087875.1. NCBI lineage: Eukaryota > Metazoa > Chordata > Chondrichthyes > Rajiformes > Rajidae > Malacoraja > Malacoraja senta. Next base: position 179,680 of record JAXLNO010005459.1, read on the forward strand.
GCTATGTACACTTTCAATCTGAATTGCTGGAACTACATTGTATAAAAGAATGGTTGCTTGATGAAACTGGTTATACTGCTGGGGAGGGGTGAAATATGAATACAACCTACTCGCTCATCAAAGTAATTAATTACCTTACATGATGATTACAGTCATATGTAATAATATTTTGATGGCTTGTCAGAGTAACATATGCTTTAGCTGTCTAGTTGGTGCCTTCACATGTATTATTCAAACCCTAATAGTATGTTCTCATGAATGATGATGACATTATGGTATATACTGAATATAATATGAGCTGTGATTACCTGTTACCTGAAAATAGGCAGAGATAAATAATGTCAACCATGTCTAATCGCTGTTTGTATCACGGCCAAACCAAAGTATTACATTGGGGACCTTGGAAACAATGTTTAGCGGGGGGAACTGCACATACTGGTTTACACCGAAGATGGACACAAAATGCTGGAGTAACTCAGCGGGACGGGCAGCGTCTCTGGAGAGAGGGAATGGGTGACGTTTCGGGTCGAGACCCTTCTTCAGACAGATTGTAATCATGCATTGTCTTTCTGCTGTTTAAGAAGGAACTGCAGATGCTGGAAAATCGAAGGTAGACAAAAGTGCTGGAGAAACTCAGCGGGTGAGGCAGCATCTATGGAGAGAAGGAAATAGGCAACGTTTCGGGCCGAAACCGAGCCGGGTCTGAAGAAGGGTTTCGGCCCGAAAGGTTTCCTATTTCCTTCGCTCCATAGATGCTGCCTCACCCGCTGAGTTTCTCCAGCAATCTTGTCTTCCTGCTGACTGGTTAGCACGCAGCTAAAAAGCTTTTCACGTGACAATAAACTAAACTGAACTGAGATCGAGGCAAGGATTTTAATTTATTTTTCTGCTCCGTTCTCAAAACTAATTTCCGTTTGCTCACCCCGTCTTAAAAACAAAGAGGATTAGCGGGTTGAGAACTCAGAGCAGTCAGAGTCCGTGACCGTTTAATCACAGTTGCAATCACCAGCGATGTTTGTGTCTTGCTCCCTTTGTCATCGGCAGCTCTTGAAACCCTGATGCAGCCGAGACTCTCAGTGCGACTCGAAGCTGACTTTGTCTCCCAGCTAACACGTTGAAGATGATAACCGCTTGACATCTCACGATGTTAGTTGTACCTTATGAAAACATCCTCCCCCTCCCGCCTCCCCTCGCCCCCCCGCCCCCCACCCCCCTCTGCCCACTGCAGCTCATGAGTCCCTCTGCAAAGGTGAAATGGTTTAGTTTTAGGGATACAGCGCGGAAACAGGCCCTTCGGCCCACCGGGCCCATACCGACCAGCGATCCCCGCACACTAACACTATCCTACACACACTAGGGACAATTTACACAAACATCAAGCCAATTAACCTACAAACCTGCACGTCTTTGGAGTGTGGGAGGAAACCAAAGATCTCGGAGAAAACCATCGCGGGTCACGGGGAGAACGTGCAAACTCCGTACAGACAGCACCCGTGGTCAGGATCGAACCCGGGTCTCCAGCGCTGTGAGGCAGCAACTCTACCGCTGCACCACCGTGCTGCCCTAATGTTCAAGTCTCAAACTGGATTGTATTTTTAAATTACATTTGGGGCAGCGGTGGAGAGACCCGGGTTCGATCCTGACCACGGGTGCTGTCTGTACGGAGTTTGCACGTTCTCCCCCGTGACCTGCGTGGGTTTTCTCCGGGTGCCCCGGTTTCCTCCCACACTCCAAAGAAGGTTAATCAGCTTGGAATAAATGCAAAATTATCCCTCATGTTAGTGTTAAAAGCCCCCTGTCCCACTTAGGAGACCTAAACAGCAACCTCTGGTGACCTTGCCCGCCACCCAAAAAAAAAATCAAGGTGGAGGTGACGTGCAACCTCCTACCACCTCCCACACATATGTTGAAAACCTTCCGCCACTATGAAGAAAACCGGCTTCGACTAGACGTGCGACTAAAAAATTATCGGTTTTTAAAACGGCAACCTATTTTTAGTCGAGGCCGGTGTTTAATCATGATGGAAAAATAGCAGCAACCTAGATGAAGCCTCGACCACGCGGAAACCACTTTCGACCATTCGGGAGAGTGACCAAAACCTCCGGTGACCCGATGGAAACCATGGGTGGCGGGCAAGGTCACCAGAGGTTGCTGTTTAGGTCTCGTAAGTGGGACAGGGGCTTAAGTGTACGAGGTATCAACGGTCGACGAGGAATCAGAGGGCCGAATGGCCTGTCTCCATGCTGTATTTCTAAAGTTTAAATCCTCCCATATGGAAAATGTCCATTTGACATCCACCTTGTCTGTAGATCCCTCAGAATCTTGTTTCAATATTGAGTACTGTGTTCACAAACCTGTAATGGAAGAAGGAAGAACTTCATCGTTCCATTTCAGTACGTATGACAATAATTTATCCTTTGTGTAGGAAGGAACTGCAGATGCTGGTTTACACCAAAGCTCCTATAGCGAGCAAGATAGTCCACTCGACGAAAAAGACCCAGTACGGTCATGGGCAGATTCATGGGTAATTTTCGGCCCCATTTCCGTAAACGGCTTCCGTCTCCGCACCAAAGATCCCATAGGATAATAGTGCGGAGACGGAAGACGGTTACGGAAACATCCTCGTAAAAATAAAAGTTCTTTGGTAAAAATCTTCTTCTCATTTTCAGAATTATAATTTATTAACACAAACTGTTCCCCCGCAACGTTGATTACACTGCGAGTCGGGTCGGTTCGGGTCCGGTTACGGAAATGGATGAAAAAAAGGCCCACGTTCCGTTCCGTTGCGTACTACACGTCAGCCCATTGCATTTAGCAGGAGTGGTCCATCTTGCTCCGCTATAGGATCTTTGGTTAACACCGAAGATAGGCACAAATTGCTGGAGTAACTCAGCGGGACAGGCAGCATCTTTGGAGAGAAGGAATGGGCGACGTTTCGGGTCGAGATCCTTCGTCAGAACAAACGTTCTTGATCAGGAACGTCACCTGTTCCTTCTCCCCAGAGATGCTGCTTGTCCCACTGAGTTACTCCAGCATTTTGTGTCTACCTTCTGCCCGATGGGAGAGGAGGGAGTGGCCAGGGTGCGACTTAGTAGGGCTGGAACCTGGAACCAGAGGCAGGGATTCTGAGCACCGAATAGACAATAGGCAATAGACAATAGACAATAGGTGCAGGAGTAGGCCATTTAGCCCTTCGAGCCAGCACCGCCATTCAATGTTATCATGGCTGATCATCCCCAATCAGTACCCCGTTCCTGCCTTCTGCCCATATCCCCTGACTCCGCTATTTTTAAGAGCCCTATCTAGCTCTCTCTTGAAAGCATCCAGAGAACCTGCCTCCACCGCCCTCTGAGGCAGAGAATTCCACAGACTCACCACTCTCTGTGAGAAAAAGTGTTTCCTCGTCTCCGTTCTAAATGGCTTATTATATTTATTATAACTGTGGCCCCTGGTTCTGGACTCCCCCAACATCGGGAACATGTTTCCTGCCTCTAGTGTGTCCAAGCCCTTAACAACCGAATGAAACCATCCTTTATAAATATTAACATCCACAACAAACCCCTGAGTTGTGACTTTACTGGAGCGAAGTAAGTGGATTTTAATGTCTCCGCGAGATGTCAAAAAGTGAAAATAAATGCATTAAACCCTGCAACAAAAGTGCAGGCGAGGTGATTCATACGAATGGATTAAGTGCCCTGTATAATATTCCTGGTGTGAACCTCTTCAATGAGCTGTGTTTTGACTTTGTGACCCGCGTAAATACAATTGCATTTCGCTGCTTGTCGTGTTCCACAGCGGAAGGGATTTTCACCGAGTCATTCAGCTTGTCAGAAAATGACTGGTTCATAGGTTCATAAGTGATAGGAGCAGAATCAGGCCATTCAGCCCATCAAGGCTACTCCGCCATTCAATCATGGCCGTTCTATCTCTCCCTCCTAACCCCATTCTCCTGCCTTCTCCCCATAACCCCCGACACCCGTACTAATGAAGAATCTATCCCTCTCTGCCTTAAAAATATCCATTGACTTGGCCTCCACACTTTAGTTTAGTTTATTGTCACGTGTACCGAGGTACAGTGAAAAGCTTTTGTTGCGTGCTAACCAGTCAGCGGAAAGACAACACATGGTTACAATCGAGCCATTTACAGTGTACAGATACATGATATGATAAGGGAATAACGTTTAGTGCAAGGTAAAGCCAGCAAAGTCCGATCAAGGATGGTCTGAGGGCAGCCTTCTGTGGCAAAGAATTCCACAGATTCACCACCCTCTGACTAAAGAAATTCCTCCTCATCTCCTTCCTAAAAGAACGTCCTTTAATTCTGAGGCTGTGACCTCTGGTCCTAGATTCTCCCATTAGTGGAAATATCCTCTCCACATCCGCTCTGTTTGAATCGTTTGATTTGCTGGGAGTTGGTGTTGTGGATGAATATTCTTTGCTTATCCCAGTCTGTAAATCAGATTCCTGCTTCCCCTGCCCCCCCCCCGTCCATCCTGTCCACCCCTCCCCTCCCCCTGCAAACACAACACAATGCTGCTGGCCTTGCCGAGGCAGCGTGAGGTATAGATGGAGTCAATGGAAGGGAGGTTGGTTTGCGCGATGGTCTGGGCTGCTGCCTTGCCGAGGCAGCGTGAGTGTAGATGGAGTCAATGGAAGGGAGGTTGGTTTGCGCGATGGTCTGGGCTGCGTCCACAACTCTCTGCGATTTCCTCGCGGGTCTTGGTTGGAGCCGTTCACAAACCGTGCTGTGATGGGTCCCGATAAGATGCCATCTACGGGCGCATCTGCGGAAGTTGCTGAGAGTTGTTGGGGGACATGCCAAACTTCCTAAGCCTTCTAAGGAAGGAGAGTGTAGGAAGGAACTGCAGACGCTGGTTTTAAACCGAAGATAGACACAAAGTGCTGGAGTAACTCCACCCGAAGCGTCACCCATCCCTTCTCTCCAGAGATGCCGCCTGTCCCGCTGAGTTACTCCGGCATTTTGCGCCCTTCTAAGGAAGTAGAGGCGTTGGTGTAGTTTGCTTGGCCATTGCTTCAATATGAGTGGACCAGGAGAAGTTGCTGTGTGATATTGACTCCTGGGAATGTGAAGTTTTCAACCATATCTACTTCAGCGCTGTCAATCTCAAACTGGGGTATGTGAATCTCTTCACTTCCTGCCACTGGATATCTTAGTTTGTATCTTCAAACTCAACTTCAGTGTCCAACTTGGTCTCAATTTCTCTTGATTCTTTCATCGCCGACTAGGGGCTACTGACTATCCCGCGGTCTAGGTTTAAGCTCAGGGGCGACCGCGCTTTTGCGGTTGCAGCACCTAGACTGTGGAACAGCAGCATCCCTCTCCTCATCAGAACTGCCCCCTCCATCGACTCTTTAAATTGAGGCTCAAAACCCATTGAAAACATATAAGATTGTTAAGGGCTTGGACACACTAGAGGCAGGAAACATGTTCCCGATGTTGGGGGGAGTCCAGAACCAGGGGCCACACACAGTTTTAAGAATAAGGAGTAAGCCATTTGGAACGGAGACGAGGAAACACTTTTTCTCACAGAGAGTGGTGAGTCTGTGGAATTCTCTGCCTCAGAGAATTCCACAGACTCACCACTCTCTGTGAGAAAAAGTGGAGGCAGGTTCTCTGGATGCTTTCAAGAGAGAGCTAGATAGGGCTCTTAAAGATAGCAGAGTCAGGGGATATGGGGAGAAGGCAGGAACGGGGTACTGATTGGGGATGATCAGCCATGATGACATTGAATGGCGGTGCTGGCTCGAAGGGCCAAAAGGCCTACCCTGCACCTATTGTCTATTGTCTAAAACCTATTTCTTCTCCTCGTGTTTTTGAGGCCCTCCGAGGGGCCTCTGTAAACAGTTTATGTATGTATTGTTAGGCCTGCGTGCCATTGTATGTGGCACATTAGTATCTGCACAGATGTCAGAACAACTCTTAAAAATATGTGCATAGCAATCTGTGGGGTGAATTTGTGGAATGGTCTGGAACAGGAGATACAACTTAGCACAAACATAATTCAGTTTAAGAAGATGTACAAAAACACTTTTTTTTAAAGGATATTGGGATAGGTGATTGTGAGTGGGATATTGTTATACTGATTGTATTGGGGAGGGTGATTATAGGGTGATGGGTTGTATATATGACTAAGAGATACTGTATAGTATATGAGGGGTTTTTTCTTTTCCTTTTTTCTTTTTTCTCTTTTTTTGTATGGCTTTGTAAATATTTGATTAGTGCATAAATGTAAATAATTTGGTGTACATATAGTGCTGGTGTACATATAGCTGCTAAATTTGTATCAGATAATTATAGGCAGTTGAATAAGGGGTGGGAATTAATAAGCTTTGGCTTCTTCCTGCTCCTTTTCGGACACATACGATTTCATTTATTTATAGATATTGCTTATGACACTTTGTAAATATTCTTGTTTTGTTATTTTGTATGCTGTTTCACACTTGCTTTTTATTCTTTCATTCTGTTCGAAATAAAAGAATTAAATAAATAAATAAATAGATGTACAGCACTTTGGTCAACGTGAGGTGTTTTTAAATGCGCTGTGCAAATGAAATTGATTGATAAAATTGATTGTTCGCCTGCGAGACGTTGGTCAGGGTTGTTAGGGACTTTCCTAAGCCTTCTAAGGAAACTGCAGAAACATCCCATCGTTCTCTGATTCCCCCCTGGCCTTGGTATTCATTTTTTAATAACATCTCTCTTACAATTTCATCTCGTTGCAATCTTCTGGAATTACTTCATCTGCATCATTCCACGTGACACCTCATCGTCGGGTCATGTCTTTTCTTCTTGAGAGATGGGAGTTCCAGCATCAATGATACTTATCTGATGTTCATCAGTCTGAAGAATGGTAAAACACTCTTGACTCTAGACCTGACGCTTGACTCTTGGGTCTCGACCCGAAACGTCACCATTCCTTCTCTCAGAGAATCTGCCTGTTCCCGCTGAGTTACTCCAGCATTTTATGTCTACCTTCGATTTAAACCAGCATCTGCAGTTCTTCCTTCCACATAAATGATGTTTAATTGGATTAGTGGGGAGAAGGAGGCCACAGGGTCAACTTATTCGTACAAAACCCGCTGTCATTCATGCACAATATTAAAATAGATGCACTCCGCACAATATTACATTTGATTCATCGCATGCCGCCTTTACATCAAGAATATTAATTCAAACGGCTAGAATAAAGTGGATGTTTTTTTAGTTTTTTTTAGTTTGGAGGTACAGTGCGGAAACAGGCCCTTCGGCCCACCGGGTCCGCACTGACCAGCGATCCACGCATACTATCCTACACACGCAGGGGACAATTCGCATTTATACCCAGCCGACTGTTCAGACTGAAGAAGGGTCTCGACCCGAAACGCCATCCATATTCCTTCTCCCATAGACAATAGACAATAGGTGCAGGAGTAGGCCATTTGGCCCTTCGAGCCAGCACCGCCATTCAATGTGATCATGGCTGACCATCCCAATCAGTACCCCGTTCCTGCCTTCTCCCCATATCCCCTCCTGACTCCGCTATCTTTAAGAGCCCTATCTAGCTCTCTCTTGAAAGCATCCAGAGAACCTCCGCCTCCACCGCCCTCTGAGGCAGAGAATTCCACAGACTCGCAACAAGTTTTTCCTCGTCTTCGTTCTAAATGGTTTACCCTTATTCTTAAACTGTGGCCCCTGGTTCTGGACTCCCCCAGCGGATGCTGCCTGTCCCGCTGAGTTACTCCAGCACTTTATGTCTTCTTCTCGCTGCCTTGCGGTTTCCACTTAGCGTGGCCTCTCTCATTGTATTCCGGTCAGACCTGCCTTTTGCTATTCTTGAAACGTGGCAATCTGCACCGGTGCCGACTTTAATGTGCCTGTGATGAGTTTACTCCAAGATCACCAGCTGCAGGGATTTTTAATTTCACCGCAATTTGAGACTGTCATGCAGCAATGACTGTTTAAATAACGATCTGCTTTTCAGTTGCTGCCTTGTGAATAAGAATCGCTGCCTTATCATCTCATGGCTGTTGCTTCTCTAACCGAGTTTGCCTGGGTTTAGAGAGCGGATTGTTTGAACTTACCAAAACTGCCCCGTTACTTTGGCCGAATAGCGATTACCGCTGGCTCACAACGACAGTAGGAACTGCAGATGCTGGTTTACACCCAAAGATAGACACAGACTGGTCCTGACCCAGGGGCCACACAGTTTAAGAATAAGGGTTGGCCATTTAGGACTGAGATGAGGAAAAAGTTTTTTACTTCTTCACCCAGAGAGTTGTGGATCTGTGGAAATTCTCTGCCACAGAAGGCAGTGGAGGCCAATTCACTGGGTGTTTTCAAGAGAGAGTTAGATTTAGCTCTTGGGGCTAACGGAATCAAGGGAGATGGGGAAAAAGCAGGAACGGGGGTACTGATTGTGGATGATCAGCCATGATCATATTGGCTGGCTCAAAGGGCCGAATTGCCTACTCCTGCACCTATTTTCTATGTTTCTATGGTTCTAAATGCTGGAGTAACTCAGCGGGACAGGCAGCATCTCTGGATAGAGGATTGGATGACCAGAGAGTGATAAGGTTTTTAGTTGCGTGCTAACCAGTCAGTGCAAAGACAATACATGATTACAATCGAGCCGTCCACAGTGTACAGATACAGGATAAAGGGAATAATGTTTACTGCAAGATCCAGCAAAGTCCTATCAAAGGTAGTTCAAAGGTTTCCACTGAGGTGGATGGGAGGTCAGGACCGCAATCTAGCTGGTGAGGATCGAACCCGAGTCTCTTGGTGTGGTGAAGGACAGATGGGTAACTCAGCGGGACAGGCAGGCAGACTGAAGAAGGGTCTCGACCCGAAACATCACCCATTCCCTCTCTCCAGAGACGCTGCCTGTCCTGCTGAGTTACTCCAGTCATTTTGTGTCTGTCTTCGGTGTAAACCAGCATCTGCAGTTCCTTCCTACACATTTCGTCTGCTCCACCGAGCAATCTCCTCAAGGTAGGCTTTTACTTTGAAAACATTCTCCTCCTCTCTCTCTCACTGCCCCCCCCCCCCCCACCCCCTCCAGCCCTCCGACTCTACATAGAAACATAGAAAATAGGTGCAGAGTAGGCCATTCGGCCCTTCGAGCCTGCACCGCCATTCAATATGATCATTGCTGATCATCCAACTCAGTATCCCGTACCTGCCTTCTCTCCATACCCCCCTGATCCCTTTAGCCACAAGGGCCACATCTAACTCCCTCTTAAATTATAGCCAATGAACTGGCCTCCACTACCTTCTGTGGCAGAGAATTCCA
>JAXLNO010005459.1:189172-212212 GCA_038087875.1 Malacoraja senta
GAACACGAGCCCTATCATTCATATCGATTCAACGCCATGCTAGGCTGAGGATAATTGATCGAAAGTTGAGTGTTCTGAGTGATAAAACAGAGGAATAATTGTAAGAAGAATAATAACCGAGGTGATCAGACAGCTGCTCGTTTATGAACTATCCCTCGTCTGGTTTAACCTCAGCACTGAATGGTGACGTGGAAAATAGGAAACAAAAAATAGGGCCTGTTTCCACGCTGTATCTCCGAACTAAACTAAGCTAAATAATGTAGACCCATTAAGAATCTGGCTTCGTTCCACCTCTGCCTCAAGCTCACCAACTTTGTTACTGTGATGCTGAAATTGGACATGACTGTCCTTTAATCAGAGTTATTAAAAGCTGCTGAATAATGTTAAAAATTACATCAAAAGAAATTAAGAATTAAGAAACGTCACCCATTCCTTCTCTCCAGAGACGCTGCCTGTCCCGCTGAGTTACTCCAGCTTTTTGTGTCTATCTTCAGTTTAAACCAGCGTCTGCACTTCCTCCCTACACAAAGGGCGGAACGGTGGCGCAGCGGTAGAGTTGCCGCCTTACAGCGCTCACAGCGCCAGAGACCCGGGGTTCGATCCTGGCTACGGGCGCTTGTCTGTACGGAGTTTGGACGTTCTCACCGCGACCTGCGTGGGATTTCTCCGATATCTTCCGTTTCCTCCCACACTCCAAAAGGGGTACTGATTGGGGATGATCATCCACGATCACATTGAATGGCGGTGCTGGCTCGAAGGGCCGAATGGCCTACTCCTGCACCCATTGTCTGTTGTCAAAGACGTACAGGTTTGAAGGATAATTGGCTTTGAAATATATTTCTAAAATTGTCCCTAGTGTAGGATCATGTTAGTGTGCGGGGATCGTTGGCTAGTGCGGACTGGGTGGGCCAAAGGGCCTGTTTCAGCGCACCTATTTGCAGTTGTACAGGGTCTTGGTGAGGACACACCTGGAGTATTGCGTACAGTTTTGGTCACCAAATCTGAGGAAAGACATTCTTGCCATAGAGGGAGTACAGAGAAGGATCACCAGATTGATTCCTGGGATGGCAGGACTTTCATATGAAGAAAGACTGGATAGACTCGGCTTGTACTCGCTGGAATTTAGAAGATTGAGGGGGGATCTTATAGAAACTTACAAAATTCTTAAGGGGTTGAACAGGCTAGATGCAGGAAGATTGTTCCCGATGTTGGGGAAGTCCAGAACAAGGGGTCACAGTTTAAGGATAAGGGGGAAGTCTTTTAGGACCGAGATGAGAAAAACATTTTTCACACAGAGAGTGGTGAATCTGTGGAATTCTCTGCCACAGAAGGTAGTTGAGGCCAGTTCATTGGCTATATTTAAGAGGGAGTTAGATGTGGCCCTTGTGGCTAAAAGGATCAGGGGGTATGGAGAGAAGGCAGGTACGGGATACTGAGTTGGATGATCAGCCATGATCATATTGAATGGCGGTGCAGGCTCGAAGGGCCGAATGGCCTACTCCTGCACCTATTTTCTATGGGGGGGTTTTCCAGCGCTGTAACTCTGAGCTAAACTAAAAAACGAAAAAGTTAAAGAGACTATTGATTGCAGCAAAACGATGCTAACAGCAGTGCATGTGTACTTAGACAAGGTGGATGTCAAGCCTGTGGCATATATCACAAAAATAACATTGTGGGCAACCGAAACGTTTGTGAAATTTCACCGCTCTGTCTGTGGTTCCATCAAGCCTCATTAGAGGCCACAACTTGTCAATGGAACTGGACTGGAAAATTGCATCTGACAGGCAGAGTTACTGATCGGCCCCTTAATTAATCCGTTCTTTCAAAGCAGACGGCGAGGTGTAATCAGGCCCAAAGGATGATCAGCGCCACGGCAAGTCATGCTTCACCCACATTGAAAATCAACACTCACAGATAGATGCCTTATTATATTCGTAGGAACGAACTGCGGCTGCTGGTGTAAGCTGAAGATACGTAGACACATAGTGCTGGAGTTCAGGGCCTGTCCCACTTTCACGACCTAATTCACGACGTGAAGTAGGCGTGATATTTGACTCAGCACTAAAAATTTGACAAACAAGTGGTAAAAGCTAGCTTCTTTCAGCTTCGGACGATAGCTAAAATAAAACAATTCCTCCAGTTTGATGACCTGGAAAAGATCATCCACACATTCATCTCCTCCCGCCTAGATTACTGCAACTCCCTCTACACTGGCATCAGCCAATCTTCCCTGTCCCGCCTGCAACTGGTCCAAAACGCCGCAGCGAGACTCCTGACGGGCACCCGAAAAAGGGACCACATCACCCCGATCCTGGCCTCTCTCCACTAGCTCCCTGTGCGGTTCCGTATAAACTTCAAGATCCTCCTCCATGTCTACAAAGCCCTCAATGGGCTTGCCCCCACCTACATAAAAAGTCTTCTCACCCACCACTCCACCTCCAGGCCCCTCAGATCGGCCGACTTGGGGTTGCTGAATATCCCACGGTCTAGGCATAAGCTCAGGGGCGACCGTGCCTTTGCGGTTGCAGCTCCTGGACTGTGGAACAGCATCCCCCTTCCCATCAGAACTGCCCCCTCCATCGACTCCTTTAAGTCGAGACTAAAAACCCATCTCTACTCCCAAGCCTTTCTTCACGTCCTCTGAGCGAGGGCTATATGTGTGTAGTGATGTTTGTATTTAATCTATGAACCACTGTTGTTTGTTTATACTATTCTGATAACAAATGTAAAGGACTTTGGCCAACGAGAGTTGTTTTTTAAATGTGCTATATAAATAAAAAGTGACTTGAGTTGACGAACTTTTTTACTCGTGGACATTTTTTCATCAGGCTAGAAAAAACGCCCCGACCTACTTGATGCCACGAGTACCTACGACTAGCATCACAACCTACCTACGACCTCGTGACGAGCACGCTGCGAGTTTGAGTCAAGGGCAAACTCGGCAGAGGTCGTGAATTAGGTGGTGAAAGTGGGACAGGGCCTTAACTCAGCGGGCCAGGCAGCACCTCTGGAGGACATGGATAGGCGACGTTTCCGGTCGAGACCATTCTTCAAGAGTCAAGAGTGTTTTATTGTCTTGTGTCCTGGACGGGGCAATGACATTCTTACTTGCTGCAGCACAGCAGAATATGTGAATATGTAAACATTGTATATAACTGGGGAAAAAAAAAGTTCAATAAATAACAAATTTAGTGCAAATAAAAAATAATAATATCGTCTTTTGCAGCTCAGAGCTCATATTGCATCCGCTTGGTCCAGAACTAAATGTGTTTCAAAAGAAACTAATAGACTATGGGTTAATAACTGGAAAAAAGCTAATTCTAAAATTTTGGAAGAAGGCTCCAATACCAACTATAAACATGTGGATTTCAAATATGTTCGAAACATTACACCTAGAAGAGATAAGACTCCTCCTAGCAGGTAAACCAGATCACTTCCACCTGATGTGGTCTGCATTTATAGAATTATTACAAATATAGGGTGCAAAGGTACCTTTAAAAAAAATTGAGGTCAGGTAAGGGGGGATGATAGTTGAAGAGTTGGTATGTCCCATTTGCGTAATGCTCATAAAAATATTTGTTTCTCTCTTTTTCTTCTTTCTCTTTCTCTTTCTTTTCTAGGGTCTATTTCTTAACTCTTTTTCTTTTGTTTTTAATTTTGTTCTTATAGGGTCTTCGTCCTTTTTTGTTGTCACATTTTCTACACTCTCACTTTTTCCTTCACTTTCTTCTTTCTTTCAATCTTTTCCTTTTCTAGTGTAAAAAATAAATGGAGTACATTAATTGTAAGAAGACATAAGTGACGAGTACTAATGTATGTGGTTGTAATGTAATGTACTTCTAATAAATAAAAAATTAAAAAAAAAAAAAGGAATAATTTGGAGGACCAAGAAACCAAGAAACCAAGACCCAAGAGAGGGCCTGCCTCCCACACCCCCCACCCTCTACATCAGTTGCTCTACATCAGTGAGACCAAGCGTAGGCTCGGCGATCGCTTCGCCCAAAACCTCCGCTCGGTTCGCAATAACCAACCTGATCTCCTGGTGGCTCAGCACCTCAACTCCCCCTCCCATTCCGAATCCGACCTTTCTGTCCTGGGCCTCCTCCATGGCCAGAGTGAGTCCCACCGTAAATTGGAGGAGCAGCACCTCATATTTCACAAGGGCAGTTTACACCCCAGCGGTATGAACATTGACTTCTCCAATTTCAGGTAGTCCCTGCTTTCTCCTCCCCTTCTCAGCTCTCCCTCAGCCCACTGTCTCCACCTCTTCCTTTCTTCTTCCCGCCCCCACCCTCACATCAGTGAAGAAGGGTCTCGACCCGAAACGTCGCCTATTTCCTTCGCTCCATAGATGCTGCCTCACCCGCTGAGTTTCTCCAGCATTTTTGGTCTACCCTCAGAGCTTATACGTTGTGTTTAATAGCCTGATGGCTGTGGGGAAGCAGCTGTTCCTGAACCTGGACGTTGCAGTCTTCAGGCTCCTGTACCTTCTACCTGATGGCAGTGGTGAGATAAGTGTGTGGCCAGGAGGAGGAGTCGCCTCCAACAATTACAAAGTGAGACCGATGAGTTGGATGGAACATGAGCCATGTCTCGCTCCCATTTTAAATAACAACCTCCCCACCAGTGGCGACAACAGGCAGCTGTGCAACAGTTATGACTTGAAGTGACAATAAGCTTCCCTCTAGCAAAGTCTCATCTCTTTAGCATTCGCGGCAGCAGAAGAAGAAGAATCGGCCTCCAAGCAAACCCCGTCTATTAGAAACATAGAAAAATTGGTGCAGGTGCAGGCCATTCAGCCCTTCAAGCCAGCACCGCCATTCAGTCTGACCCGAAACGTCACCCATTCCTTCTCTCCAGAGACGCTGCCTGTCCCGCTGAGTTACTCCAGCATTTTGTGTCTATCTACCCGCCATTCAATATGATCTTGGCCGATCACCCAAAATCAGTACCCCGTTCCTGATTTTTTCCCCATATATCCTGTGATTCCGTTAGCCCTAAGAGCTAAATCGACGGTAACTCTGTGTTGAAAACATCCAGTGAATTCTGCTCCGGAGAGGAATGAGCTTCAGAAAGAACGAGACAAAGTCCTTGTTGCAAGGCTGCTGTTGTGCGCGGCCTGAGGGAGTGAGTGTATAACCATCCCATTGTTTCCGGGGCTAATTGGCTGCCACTTCTCACTTTATACAGCCCAGCCGATGTATCGGAGCCGGGGGAAACAAGCTAATCTGTTAAATCTGCTATGATTTTGATGCAGGGATGAACAGAACAAAGTCCCCCCCCTCACCAGATATTAAGTTGGAAACACAAGCAGACAAGCTGAATGAATTATTAAAGTCACAGCCACTCAGTGTTAGAATAGGAGAGGCGGGAGAAAGAGCGGGCAGGGTGGTGCCAGCGGGTGGAGCCGCTGCCTCTCAGCGCCAGAGACCCGGGTTCGATCCCGGCCTCGGGTGCTGCCTGCAAGGGGGCAATTTACTAATTTTTTACCGGAGCCAATTAACCTACAAACCCGCACGTCTTTGGAGCGTGGGAGGAAACCGGAGCAGCCGGGGAAAACCCACGCTGGTCACGGGGAGAACGTACAGACTCCGCCGAGCACGGAAACAGGCCCGCCGTCCCACCGAGTCCGCGCCGCCCAGCGATCGCCCCGTACACCAGCACTATCCTACACACACCAGGGGAAGTTTACAATTTTTACCCAAGCCAAGTAATCTCTACAAACCTGTACGTCTTTGGAGTGTGGGAGGGAACTGTGTGATCGCTGGTCACCATGGATTCGGTGGAGTTTGCACGTTCTCCCCGTGACCCGCGTGGGTTTGCTCCGGGTGCTCCGGTTTCCTCCCGCACTCCAAAGACGTGCAGGCTTGTAGTTTAATTGGCTTTGGTGATATATATGTAAATTGTCCCCAGTGTGTGTAGGATAGTGCACCAAGGCAAATTCCTTGTATGTGAATACTTGGCCAATAAACTTACTTACTTACTTACTTACTTAGTGTTTGTGTACGGGGTGATCGCTGGTCGGCGCGGACTCGGTGGGCTGAAGAGCATGTTTCCGCGCGGTATCCCTAAATTAACCTAAACTAAGCTGCCTCAGTTGCCATCTGTGTGGAGTTTGCATGTTCTCCATGTGACCGCGTGGGTTTCCTCCGGGAGCTCCGGTTTCCGCCCACGTCCCATTGATGAAGGGCTCCGCCCTTCCTTGGTCATCTGTTTCCGACCCTGTTTTGTCCCTGCCTTTTTATTCCTTCCCCCTTCCTCCCCCCCTTTCCACTTTCAGTCTGAAGAAAGGTTCCAACCCGAAAGGTCACCAACTCCTTTCCCCAGCTCCCCCCTTTCCACTTTCAGTCTGAAGAAAGGTTCCAACCCGAAAGGTCACCAACTCCTTTCCCCCAGCTCCCCCCTTTCCACTTTCAGCGTGAAGAAAGGTTCCAACCCGAAAGGTCACCAACTCCTTTCCCCCAGCTCCCCCCTTTCCACTTTCAGTCTGAAGAAAGGTTCCAACCCGAAAGGTCACCAATTCATTTCCCCCAGAGATGCAGCCTGACCCACTGAGTTGCTCCTGACTACACCTGCTGTCTGTGCGGAGTTTGTGCGTTCTCCCTTTGACCTAAGTGGATTTTTTCCGGGCGCTCCGGTTTCCTCCCACACTCCAAAGACGTACAGGTTAGTAAGTTAACTGGCCTCGGTCAAATAGGTAATCGCTGCTCGGCGCGGACTCGGGAGTGCCTGTTTCTGCACTGCATCTCCAAAGCAACGTCTAAAGAGAAGATTATTAATCTGTAACACTAAAATACTCATCTCAGTTTCACATCTTTCAAGGACTTTGAACAATACGAATGTTTCGTCTAGATAGCAACAAAAGGAGATGCTGGAATCCCAGAAGAATGGGAAGCAATCATTTTAATTAGGCTAAGAACTCAACGTGAAATCTCTCACTGAGCAGAAAGGTTGTTAGTCGGGAGTCTCATTAGGGGAATTTACTGACTTTCAGTGTATGGACACGCATTGAAAAGGTGACAGCTATTGACATGTCAAGGGAAGGAACTGCAGATACCACACGATGGAACTTTATTTATCCCAGTAGAGAAATTGATCTGCCTACAGACATAAAAACACAAAGTACACAAAATACAGGAAACACGAAATTAAGGTGACGAGTGGAAATATAGAAATATAGAAACATAGAAACATAGACAATAGGTGCAGGAGTAGGCCATTCGGCCCTTCGAGCCTGCACCGCCATTCAATATGATCATGGCTGATCATCCAACTCAGTATCCTGTACCTGCCTTCTCTCCATACCCCCTGATCCCTTTAGCCACAAGGGCCACATCTAACTCCCTCTTAAATATAGCCAATGAACTGGCCTCAACTACCTTCTGTGGCAGAGAATTCCACAGATTCACCACTCTCTGTGTGAAAAATGTTTTTCTCATCTCGGTCCTAAAGGATTTCCCCTCTATCCTTAAACTGTGACCCCTTGTCCTGGACTTCCCCAACATCGGGAACAATCTTCCTGCATCTAGCCTGTCCAACCCCTTAAGAATCTTGTAAGTTTCTATAAGATCCCCCCCTCAATCTTCTAAATTCCAGCGAGTACAAGCCGAGTCTATCCAGTCTTTCTTCATATGAAAGTCCTGCCATCCCAGGAATCAGTCTGGTGAACCTTCTCTGTACTGTAAAGGTTTGGGGATGTGAATTTATTAAATTTCGATTGAATTTCGGTTTAAACCGGACATGCCGGTTTAAACCGAAGGCAGACACAAAATGCTGGAGTAACTCAGCGGGACAGGCAGCACCTCTGGAGAGAAGGAATGGGTGACGTTTCGGGCCGAGACCCCTCTTCAGACTCCAGTGTGAAGAAGGGAATGAAAGATAGTCCGAGGGTCACCAAAGAGGTCGATAGCAGTTCCATACTCCCTTGATCATCGCTGCTGGCTTTGATTTGTCCTTTTGAATATCTTTCATTCATTTGTCCATGTACTGTTTCATATACGATATGATAGAACTTTATTTATCCAACAGGCATAAAAACACAAAATACATGAAACATGAAATTTAAAATGAAATTAAAGTGACGAGTGGAAAGGAATGGGGATGTGCAAAGATTGGGGTGGGGGATAGGGAAGTCGGTCTCAGTCTACCCCACGACAGAAGGGGGAGGAGTTGTACGGTTTGATAGCCACAGGGAAGAAGGATCTCCTGTGGTGTTCTGTGCTGCATCTTGGTGGGAACCAGTCTGTTGCTGAAGGTGCTCCTCAGGTTGACCAGTGGGTCACGGAGGGGGGTGAGCTGTATTGTCCAGGATGCTCCGCAGTTTGAGGAGCATCCTCCCCCCTCCAAGACCAACCTCCCATGAATCCAACTCCAACTGCTCTCCTCGCTCTGCCTGATGTTTGTTGATCTGGTTTCCCTCTCTGCGGAAGGGTCTCGCCCCGAAACATCACCCATTCCTCCTCTCCGGAGATGCTGCCTGTCCCGCTGAGTTACTCCAGTCCCTTCAGTGTGAAGCAGCATCTGCAGTTCCTTCCTGGAGCCTCGGCGAAGCAGTCTGCCGACTAATTAGTTTGTATGCGTTGCCAACCCCTGTGTACATCTGGATCAGCTAAAAGCATCTGCAAATGCACTGGGCATTGTGTGTGTCTTAGCGTGGCAGATTTAGGATGGGACTCAGCTTCATGCAGGCGGTATGTTTGTTTAACTAAATCAGGCAACATCTGTCTGGCATCATCTGGATGTGATCATGGCAGCGACTATCAGCACACAGGCAGATCTTCGGTTCCTGGAACAGAACGGCAGGAGGAGATTGCAGCTGCCAGCCCAGTGAACACGGCAGCACACTGAGGCAGCACGCACTTCTCTCCAAGATCACGGAGACCCGGGTTCGATCCCGACTGCGGGTGCTGCCTGTACGGAGTTTGTACGTTCTCCCCGTGACCTGCGTGGGTTTTCTCCGGGTGCTCCGGTTTCCTTTCCTCCCGCACTTCTCCTTCTTCCGTGTCCTTATGCTGCATACTGGCTCGCCACTCGTTGCGTTATGGAGTCCAGTCATGTCAACTCACTTTTATTTCTATAGCACATTTAAAAAAACAACTCTCGTTGGCCAAAGTGGTGGAGATACTAACGTTACACAACAGTGGTTCATAGATCAAGTACATACATAAATACATACATATAGCCCTCCCTCAGAGGACGTCAAGAAAGGCTTGAGAGTAAAGATGGGTTTTAAGTCTCGACTTAAAGGAGTCGATGGAGGGGGCAGTTCTGATGGGAAGGGGGATGCTGTTCCACAGTCTAGGAGCTGCAACCGCAAAGGCGCGGTCGCCCCTGAGCTTATGCCTAGACCGCGGGTGTTAAATGCAAGGTCTGCAGTAGTACATGGATTATCCAGCAATGGGCATTGGAGTCGGTGTTGCATTGTCTGGGTCTGTGTGCCACTGTGTACCCTCGATGTAGCCCCATTTGTGCATTGTCGCCCTTGACCGCCCGACCCCGGTTCGCAGTCGGTTGAGCCGTCTCCAGTTCGGCCAGTGTCCATCAGCACCTGCTGGTAAGCTCTCTGCGGCTGGTATGTGCCCATCTTGGTGGAAATAGGGGACAGGAAGTAAGTAAGTATTCATATTTTGGCGGTCGCAAGAACGACAACCGAGTTTTCAAACGTATTTTTATTGACAAAACCACTTCTCAGTTCACAGGCTCTCGCAACACGTCTGGCCACAACGGCGGTCGGCGCTGAACTGCCGCGCGAAAACCAGCAGCCCCTCCCGAGTCACGTGACCGCGGCTTCCGAACGCCGGGTTCGATACCTGCGTGCGCCAGTAGGCACCGCTACAATATAGCACGTTTAAATCAACTCGCGTTGAAACCACAGTGCTTTACATAGAAGAAATAATTGGGTTTCCGTACATCCATAGAAAAATTAAAAATAAATTTAAAAAAATGACACAACACACAGTGGCTCGTCTGTTCTTCCACATCTGGAGGCCAGATGTGTCGTTGGTGTCGTTTCCAACGGGGTTGTGACGCTGGTTAGGAAGCTCTTACGGGATTTTAACCACCTAGGAGGGGGCACATGGTTGTGTAACTCACTCCAAAGACGTTGACTCGGAGCGGGCCTGCAGAAGGGTTCCGCCCCTGGAACGTCACCTACTCCTTTTCACCAGAGAGTTACTCCAGCGTTTTGTGTCTATCTTCGGTGTGAACCGGCATCTGCAGTTCCTTCCCACACACACCCTCGCCAGAGATGACGCCTGGGCTGCCGTGTTACTCCGACATTTAGTCTCCTTGTACAGTAGATCTTTCTCAATCCCTGGTCAGATAAATGTCTGAAGAACGCGATCTCTTGAGCAAAGTTTTGAGGTAAACTAAGAGCTGGGTGGGGGGTGTGGGAGGCAGGCCCTCTCTTGGGTTCTTGGTTTCTTGGTTTCTTGGTCCTCCAAAATATTCCTTTTTTATTTTATTTTTTTATTTTTTATTTATTAGAAGTACATTACATTACAACCACATACATTAGTACTCGTCACTTATGTCTTCTTACAATTAATGGAAAGGCCCTACGTCCCCCACAATTAAAATGTGGATTATAGAAATGACGGAGACCTTCTCTGTCTTCTCTCTTCTCTTCTCTTTTTTCTCTTTCTTTCTTTATTTCATCTATATCTTTTTAGTTCTATTTAGTTTTTAAAAAAAAGAAGAAAAAAGTATTGGAGACATTGTAATAATAATGGACGATATTTGTAATTTAAAAATGTAAGACTGGTATCGATTTCAATATGATATGTATCTACCTCCAATAAAAAATATCTTAAAAAAAAAAAAAAAAAAAGAAATGACGGAGACCTTAAACGTGGAAAGAATCAGATTCTCCCTGTTGGACAAACAGGAATTATTCGTTGGAACATGGTCTCCCTTTATTTATTATTTAAAGGGTCAGAATGGTTCAGCACAGGAACCTGACTAACACTCGGGCTAAAGAATGGATGAAATGCTATACTCTGAAATGTACGAATATATCTCGAATGAAGTTTTTTATTTTAATAAATTTTTCCATTCTTCTTTAACCGTCTTTTTCTTTTGTTTTGTGTTTTTTTCTTTGTTGTTTTTTTTTTTTGTTTTTTTTTCTTTCTCTTTTTCTTCTCACGCTTTTCTTTCTTTACTTCATCTATCTTTTTAGTTCTATCTAGTTTAAAAAAAAAGGCAAAAGGTATTGGAGACAATGTAATAATAATTGATAATATTATCAATTTAAAAATGTAAGACTGTAATGATGTTAATAGGTTGTGTACTTATCTCCAATAAAAAATATTTTCCAAAAAAACCCCAAACAATTAATGTACTCCGTTTGTTTTGTACACTAGTAAAAGGAAAGGATAAGATTGAAAGAAAGAAGAAAGTGAAGGAAAAAGTGAGAGTGTAGAAAATGTGGCAACAAGACAGAACGAAGACCCTATAAGAACAAAGTTAAAAACAAAAGAAGAAGAGTTAAGAAATAGACCCTAGAAAAGAAGGAGAAAGAGAAAGAGGAAAAAGAGAAAAACAAATAGTTTTTATGAGCATTACGCCTCCAAAATATTCCAAATGGAATTTAAACTGGAGGTGGTGGAGGGAGGACTTAAGCCACAAAGGGTTTTTGGGAAGAAAGAGCTACCTTAAATTTAGTTGCATCTGGTTGGGTAACTATGGTAGGGTGAAGATTATTCCATGCTTTAATTGTGCGGGGGAAGAATGAATTGCTGTACACATCTGTCTTGGTAGCTGGAATCACAAATTGGATCGAATGCCCTCGTCTGCTCCTAATTGGTTTGGGTTTGGTGTAGGTTTTGTAATGAATTCTGTGTCGAGCTGGCCATCTAACATTTTGTAAAAACAGGTCAAACAGTGAGCTTCACGTCTGTCTTGGAGAGGGTTCCACCCCAGAGAATTCAGAAGTTTGGTAACACTCGCTTCTCTCTCATGACTCTCATAGATTGCAACCTTCACATGGTCCACCCTGTTTCGACTGATGCAATCAACCTGACGTGCACAAACAAATAGATCAAATGGAACAAGTTGACCCACAGTGTAGGCTGTGCACGCCGTACGCAAGGTTTACAAGGTTAATTCCAGGGGTGGCGGGACTGTCGTATGCTGAGAGAATGGAGCGGCTGGGCTTGTACACTCTGGAGTTTAGAAGAATGAGAGGCTATCTCATTGAAACATATAAGATTGTTAAGGGCTTGGACACGCTAGAGGCAGGAACCATGTTCCCGATGTTGGGGGAGTCCAGAACCAGGGGCCACACACAGTTTAAGAATAAGGAGTAAGCCATTTAGAACGGAGACGAGGAAACACTTTTTCTCACAGAGAGTGGTGAGTCTGTGGAATTCTCTGCCTCAGAGGGCGGTGGAGGCAGGTTCTCTGGATGCTTTCAAGAGAGAGCTAGATAGGGCTCTTAAAAATAGCGGAGTCAGGGGATATGGGGAGAAGGCAGGAATGGGGTACTGATTGGGGATGATCAGCCATGATCACATTGAATGGCGGTGCTGGCTCGAAGGGCCAAATGGCCAACTCCTGCACCTATTGTCTATTGTCTATTGTCTATTGCCTATTGTCTATTGCAAGAAGAAGAACTGAGGCCCGGGCCAATTTCAATTATAGAGGCCCCTCCATTGTAGAGGCTCCCAAATCAAGATCCCTTTGAAGCAGACAGGCGTGCGGCCTATGCCAAATGGCACGCGTTGCCGCCCCCCCCCCCACCCCATAGGGCCTGGCGGGAGGACAAAGAAGTGATTGGATCCAACGGGATCACGATAATTTGACTAATTTGCCTCTGTTAAATGAGCCTCAATTATAACAGTCCTTTCATGTTATCCCGAACAGAATTATATATATACCAAATTAAACTTCTTGTAGACATAGAATTGTGTTTTGTGTTGCAGATGAAAGTGCTTTTTAATGACCAGTATTTGCATATCTAAATTAGATCTCGCTACAACACTTCTACTAATTTTTTAACTTTGTAATGCAATACAAAAAAAATATTGTCTAAAAGTTAGACTGTGTCCTGTGTATTGACATGATGAAAAATCTTGTTCCTAAATAGTTTAGGGTATAAGTTGTCTTTTAAATTCATCTTCCCTTTTGAGATCACAGATGCATTTAAGGAATGCAAATTGGGGGGATTCAAGGACAGGCCACTTTTTGTATCTGCCATCAATTAGATTTTTTTTTAAATTGCTCGATATTAATATGCAACTGGTTTTAATTATTCCTACGTAGTACAAGGGGTAAGGCCAGCATTTATAGCCCATCCATGATCAGCCTTGGCACCAGCAGATGAAATGTGCAGGAAGGAACTGCAGATGCTGGTTTACACCGAAGATAGACACAAAAAGCTGGAGTAACTCAGCGGGACAGGCAGCGTCTCTGGAGGGAAGGAACGGGTGACGTTTCTGGTCGAGACCCTTCTTCAGACCGAGAGTCAGGGGGGGGGGGGGGGGGGAGGGAGACACAGAGATAAGGAAGGGTAAGGTGTGAAAACGGGTTCAAGGGGATGGGGATCAGGGAACATGTAGAATAGATCATGGTTAGCTAGGAGAAGGTAACAGAGATAAAATGGAATCAAGGACAGTCAGACTGGTCGGAGAACTGGGAAGGGGGAAGGGATGGAGTGGGAGGGAAAGCAAGGGTTACTTGAAGTTAGAGAAGTCATTGTTAATACCGCTGGGGTACAAGCTGCCCAAGTGAAATATGAGGTGTTGTTCCTCCAATTTGCGCTGGGCCTCACTGTGATTATTCTGCTGCACTTTCAGAAAGTTGCCAAGATTTAAACAGTGGGCGTAAGAAACTGCAGAGGCTTCAGTTTGGTTTATTTTAGAGATACGCCGGCTGTGGAGGCCGACCCGATTCATATTTTTGAAGGCAGAAATTGATAGAATCTTGGTTGGTACGGGTGTCAGGGGTTACGAAGAGAAAGCTTTCTCCCTCCTACTCCATCAGTCTCTGAAGAAGGTTCCCGACCTGCAACGTCATCAATCCATTCCCATCGACACTGCCTGCCTGTCCTGTTATTTCATCCAGCAACTTGGCTTTTTTTTTTTTACACAATGAACTTTGGGTCTCTGGGCTTTCTTGAAAGTGTTGATTCTATGTCACTCCATGTTACACAAAACATGTCGAGCCTTGAAGCAACATCGAACGGAAGTTTCAGCTGCCTCTTAAACAGCGCGGGCAATTTGATACAACTGACCATTCTCTGACCTTGCCCGACAAGTACAACGCGAAAGAAAGAGGTTGAGACAAATTGCGCGCTTGAGCACGTAAATGCTTTTACCAGCTTTGCAGAGTGGGTGGGTGCGGAGGTAACCGATGGCAGGTCAGTGAACAGAGGTGGCATCGTAGAGAGAGGTGAAAGCTGTGAGAATTTACTAGAATGTTGCCTGGGTTTCAGCACCTAAAGAACATGCGACTCCATGCGGCAAGCGCGACCTAACCGGAAGCGGGGGGCCGCGCGGAGGTCGAGTGATCCCCGTACAGGGCCGGTCCCACCAGAATGTGGCTGCATGCGGCAGGCGCTACCAAACCGGAAGCGGGGGCTGCGCGGAGGTCGAGTGACGTCAAGACGGTGCGTACGGCGGCGAGGCGGTGCGCACGACCGTCGATGCGGCTGCGGGGCGGCAGGCCGTTGCCGCGCGGAATTTTTGAACAGTGTCAGTTTTTCGGAGCCCCGCGCGATGTCGGGACCAGCTCCGCACAACTCCATACGGCTCCGGCGATCGAAGTGGGACCGGCCCCGTGACCTCCGCGCGGCCCCCGTTTGCCCGTGGAACAGGCCCTTGAGTTACAGAGAAAGGTTGAACAAGATAGGTCTTTATTCTTGGGAGCGCAGAAGGTTAAGGGGGGACTTGATAGAGGCCTTTAAAATTATGAGAGGGATAGACAGAGTTGACGTGGATAAGCTTTTTCCATTGAGAGTAGGGAAGATTCAAACAAGGGGACATGATTTGAGAATTAAGGGACAAAAGTTTAGGGGTAACATGAGGGGGAACTTCTTTACTCGGAGAGTGGTAGCTGTGTGGAATGAGCTTCCAGTGGAAGTGGTGGAGGCAGGTTCGATTTTATCATTTAAAAATAAATTGGATAGGTATATGGACGGGAAAGTAATGGAGGGTTATGGTCTGAGTGCAGGTAGATGGGACTAGGTGAGAGTAAGTGTTCGGCACGGACTAGAAGGGCCGAGATGGCCTGTTTCTGTGCTGTAATTGTTATATGGTTCTCTGGCATGTTCAAGAGACAAGTCTGCCTAATTGTCATCTGCACCGATAATGGAGCACCTGGAGAAAACCCACGAGGTCACGGGGAGAACGTGCAAACTCCGTACAGACAGCACCCGTAGTCGGGATCGAACCTGGCACTACATACGCTGTAAGGCAGCTACTCGACCACCCAATTTACCCT
This sequence comes from Malacoraja senta, assembly GCA_038087875.1. Classification (NCBI taxonomy): domain Eukaryota; kingdom Metazoa; phylum Chordata; class Chondrichthyes; order Rajiformes; family Rajidae; genus Malacoraja; species Malacoraja senta. The sequence continues at coordinate 204,611 of JAXLNO010005459.1, forward strand.
CGCCCACCAAGATGCCCCATCCGTGCTAGTCCCACCTGCCCGCATTAGGTCCATACCCCTCTAAACCTTTCCTGTCCATGTCTTTTAAATGTCTTGTTTCGTTTAGTTATACAGCGGGGAAACTGGCCCTGCGGCCCACCGAGTCCGCGCCGACCAGCGATCCCCGCACACAAGATCCACCCTGCAGACGAGAGACAACTTACAGAAGCCAATTAACCTACAAACCTGCTCGTCTTTGGAGCGTGGGAGGAAACCGGAGCACCCGGAGAAAACCCACGTGGTCCCAGGGAGAACGTACAAACTCCGTACAGACAGCACCCGTAGTCAGGGTAGATAGGGAATGATCCCGGGCTGAGTCATTGGCTAATTTTTAAAGATGCAAATGGACTTATTCTTGTGTTTAAGAAGGAACTGCAGATGCTGGAAAATCGAAGGTAGACAAAAGTGCTGGAGAAACTCAGCGGGAGCAGCAGCATCTATGGAGCGAAGGAAATAGGCAACGTTTCGGGCTGAAACCCTTCTTCAAACTACAAGAAGGGTCTGAAGAAGGGTTTCGGCCCGAAACGTTGCCCATTTCCTTCGCTCCATAGATGCTGCTGCACCCGCTGAGTTTCTCCAGCACTTTTGTCCACCTTGGACTTATTCTTGATTAAGAAGGTTATATTGAGAGGGCAGGAGAATGAGGTTGAGAGGGAGAGATCAGTCAGGATTGAATGGGCAGAGTAGACCCCATGGGCCAAATGGCCTAATTATGATCCTTTGACTTATGAACTCTTGATTGTTAGCCAGAATGAGCCGAAACACGTGACAATCTTCTTAAAACCAAAAGCTTGCCAGCAAGGCAAGAGGAAGTCTATCATTTTTTAATGGTTTGCAAATCACTAACTTCCTTGCCATTTCTAACCTGGCAATAGATAAAAGGAAAAATCTTCTCATCTCCCTCTTGGCAGGTTCTTGATGGAGTTCTCACTTGCTTTGACCACTCCAATTTCCCGGCTCATCTTGAGATTTATCAATTATTTACTGAATAAACTGAAGATTAGAACACTAATCGCACACCAGAAACTTCCAGCTTCAATATTTCATGAGGAATTCGCGACGAAGACTGAATTTATTCCATCACTTTCTAAAACACGAAGATGTTGCCAGGACCCGAGGGCTTGAGCTGTGGGGAGAGGTTAAGCAGGCTGGGACTCTATTCCTTGGAGCACAGGAGGATGAGGGGTGATGTTATAGAGCTGTACAAAACCATAAGAGGAATAGATCGGGTAGACGCACAGAGTCTCTTGCCCAGAGTTGGGGAATCGGGTATCAGAAGACATCGGTTTAAGGTGAAGGGGGAAAGATTCAATAGGAATCTGAGGGGCAACTTTTTCACACAGAGGTTGGTGATGGTAGGGAACGAGTTGCCAGAGGAGGTAGTTGAGGTAAGGACAATTGTAACGTTTACGAAACAATTAGACAGATACATGGAGTTGGAGGGATATGGGCCAAACGCAGGCAGACAGGATTGGACATGTTGTTCAGCATGGGCAAGTTGGGCCTGTTTCCACGTTGTATGAGTCTACTCTTTGGACAATGAAGTGGGAATGGGTGTTAGTTGAAGAGGCAGGAACTAATGATCATAGTTGACACTTTCCTGGCATCATGGAGTCATAGTTGTACTGTACAGAAAAAGTCCCTTCGGCCCAGCTCATTCATGCTGACCAATATGCCTCCTCTAAAATTGTCCCATTTGCCTGCATTTGGTCCATACCCCACTAAACTATCCATGTACCAGTGTAAGTGACTTCTAGAAGTTGCTATCAAGTTGTACCTGCCTCAAATAGCTCCTGTGGTTTTCCATATCCCCACTACCTTCTGGGCAAAAAAATGCCCGCCAGTTTCCTATTGAATCAACTTGTCAAATAATCATATTATCTAGTTTAGTTTTAGTTAAGTTAAGGTTAGTTTAGTTTAGTTTAGATATACAGCGCAGAAACTGGCCTTTTTGGCCCACCGAGTCCACGTCGACTAGCAATCCCCGTACACTGGGGGACAATTTACAATTTTCCCCAAAGCCAATTAACCTACAAACATGCACGTCTTTGGAGTGTGGGAGGAGACCGGAGCACTTGGAGAAAAGAGTCGCTGCCTTACAGCGCCAGAGACCCAGGTTGGATCCTGACTATGGGTGCTGTCCGTACGAAGTTTGAAGGCTCCCCCTGTGACCCGCGTGGTTTTTCTCCAGGATCTCCGGTTTCCTCCAAAGGTGTACAGGTTTGTAGGCGAATTGGCTCCGGTAAAATTGTAAATTGTCCCTGGTGTGTGTAGGATAGTGTTAGTTTGCGGGCAGACAAAAGTGCTGGAGGAACTCAGCGGGTGAGGCAGCATCCATGAAGAGCAGAAATAGGCGACGTTTCGGGTCGAGACCCTCATTCGGACTGATCGTGGATCGCTGGCGGGCAAGGACACTCGGTGGGCCAAAGGGCCTGGTTCCGCGCTGTATCTCTAAACTAAACTAAACCAAAATAAAAGTACTAAACCAATGTACCGGAGAAGGGATGGTGGGGAAAGCCAACACACAGAGAATATCATTCTCATACCCTCCATCATACCATACCCATCATATCATACCCTCCATCAGTTTGAAGAAGGGTTTCGGCCCGAAAACATTGCCTATTTCCTTCGCTCCATAGATGCTGCCTCACCCGCTGAGTTCCTCCAGCAATTTTGTCTGCCCGCACACTAACACTATCCTACACACACCAGGGACAATTTACAATTTTACCGGAGCCAATTAGCCTACAAACCTGTACGCCTTTGGAGGAAACCGGAGATCCTGGAGAAAAACCACGCAGGTCACAGGGAGAGCCTTCAAACTTCGTACGGACAGCACCCATAGTCAGGATCAAACCTGGGTCTCTGGCGCTGTAAGGCAACGACTCTTTTCTCCAAGTGCTCCGGTCTCTTCCCACACTCCAAAGACGTGCAGATTTTCCGGCATCTGCAGTTCCTTCTTAAACACAGAGGATATCTGCGAGTCGGTGAGATCTGTGTAAATGAGTAGATAATGGGGCGTATTAGAGAGGGGTCATGTCGATCGATAGAATTATATAGTACCTCAGAGTAATTCAAGAAAGATAATCATAACTAGGAGGAAGCAAGGAGAAGAAGGATGGTGAATTCTTGGGAGTAAAGAACTACACAGTAATAGCTACTCAGAGTAATTAACATGCAAATAATGACTACTTGGGAGCTCTTAATAGAGAATGGCGAACAAGTATGAGTGATTTAGTGGAGAATAGTAGAATGCTGAGAGTAATTAGAGAGAATAATGGGTATTTGAAAGCAATTAAATCATGTTTTGGAGTAATTAAATGGAGTAATGTATAGAATGGGGAGAGAGAGTTTCTTGCTCAGAAATGATTTAATTTTCACAACATCGTAAATCTGTTTGTGATGAGTCAAAAGAGCAAAGAGGTCTTTGTGTCTACTTGTTATCTTCAGACGATTTACCAAAGGTTGGCAGATATAAAGGGGTGGAAGAGACTCTTTGATGCGGTGGTAAATGCTGTGATTTCCGGAGCAAAATGACATTGACTACTTAAGTCATCTCAAAAAACGATGCAATGGGATGTAATGCTGAGGTTGCAAAAGGCGCTGGGTCAGGCAGCAATTGGAGTACTGTGAGAACGATTGTGGGCACCACACCTGAGGAAGGATGTGCTGGCCCTGGGGAGGGTCCAGAGGCGGTTTACGAAAACGATCCCAGGAATGAGTGGGTTAACACGCGATGAGCGTTTGACGGCACTGGGCCTGTACTCGCTGGAGTTTAGAAAGATGAGGGGGGGGAATTAACAAAGAGTGAAAGACTTGGATAGAGTGGATGTGGAGAGGATGTTTCCACTAGTGGGAGAGGTCGTAGCCTCAGAATCAAAGGACACTCCTTTAGGAAGGAGATGAGGAAGAATTTCTTTAGGTAGAGGGTGATGAATCTGTGAAATTCTTTGCCACAGAAGGCTGTGGAGGCCAAGTCAATGCTGCCTGTTCCACTGAGTTACTCCAGCATTTTCTATCTTCGGTTTAAATCAGCATTGCAGTTTCTTCCTACATGGTTCTGGATACTGTCTCACTGTACTGCTGCTGTACTGTATCTGAGATGCTTATCCAAGATGTGTCTAAGTGCTTATGCGTAGTGATACTTGTACTGCTCTGTATACAACAGTGAAATTCGCTGTACTCGATACACGTGACAATCAAAGTGCCATTCCTTCCCTCCAGAGATGCCGCCTGTCCCGCTGAGTTACTCCAGATTTCTGTGTGTCTATCTTCAGAAAGCAGAGTCGCCAGATTGGCGCCATTTTCAAGTCCCAGTTTTTGTAAGCAGATAGATTCATGCCCTTTGTGAATGGGCGAAGTTGCTTAAAAGTTGCGGGCTATTTGGAAAGGAATGAATTTAAATCATCGTCGGTTTTCCACTTAATTAGAGCCTAAATGAGAAAAAACTCTAAAAATAATTAACGATTAGTGCCTGTGAGAAGAGTGAAACTGCTCCTATTAATCGAGGATCTACATGGAACTCCCAAAATCGTTAAAGTATGCCCAAGAGACCTTTATATATATTTTAAAAGAATAGTTAACAGGCGGCTAATGAGAACAAGCAACCTTCTCTTATTGTGTGGGTCCGGGCTACAATTTAAGATGTGAGCCAGTTTAAAGCCACTCGATGATGGCCGTTTGATGTTAAGCTTCAGAAACCATCTGAGGCAAGAAAAAGCCTCGGATTTAGTTTAGTCTAGTGTTAGTTTAGAGATACAGTGCGGAAAACAGGCCCTTCGGCCCAAAGAGCCCGCGCCAACCAGCGATCCCTGTATACTGACACTATCCTACACACACCAGGGACAATTTACAATCTTTACCAAAGCCAATTAACCTATGTTTTTGGAGTGTGGGAGGAAGCCAGAGCTCCCGGAGAAAACCCACGCAGGTCACGGGGAGCACGTACAAACTCCATACAGACTGCACCCGTGGTCAGGGTTGAACCCGGGTCTCTGGCGCCATTGACCATTGATCATTGAGCCATTGAACTGTTGACCATTGAGCCATTGACCATTGAGAAATTGACCATTGACCATTGAGCCATTGACCATTGAGCCATTGACCGTTGAGCCATTGACCATTGAGCCATTGAACTGTTGAACCATTGAGCCATTGAACTATTGAACCATTGAGCCATTGAACTATTGAGCCATTGACCATTGAGCCATTGAACTGTTGAGCCATTGACCATTGAGCCATTGAACTATTGAGCCATTGACCATTAAGCCATTGAACTGTTGAGCCATTGACCATTGAGCCATTGAACTGTTGAACCATTGAGCCATTGAGCCATTGACCATTGAGCCATTGAACTATTGAGCCATTGACCATTGAGCCATTGAACTGTTGAGCCATTGACCATTGAGCCATTGAACTGTTGACCATTGACCATTAAGCCATTGAACTGTTGAAATCTTTACAAAGTTATTTAAAACAAGACTGATACCCAAAGCAGAATGGATTATTTTCGGAATAACGGAAGATGATCCAGAACTAAATGTGTTTCAAAAGAAATTAATGGACTATGGGTTAATAACTGGAAAAAAGCTAATTCTAAAATTTTGGAAGAAGGCTCCAATACCACTATAAATATGTGGATTTCAAATATGTTTGAAACATTACACCTAGAAGAGATAAGACTGCTCCTAGCAGGTAAACCAGATCACTTCCACCTGACGTGGTCTGCATTTATAGAATTATTACAAACATAGGGTGCAAAAGTACTTTAAAAAAAATAAAAAATTGAGGTCAGGTAAGGGGGGGAGGATAGTTGAAGAATTGGTATGTCCTATTTACGTAATGCTCAAAAAAAAATTTTTTTTTTCTTTTTTTTTTTTCTCCCCTCTCTCTTTCTCTTTTTTTCTTAGGGCCTATTTCTTAACTCTTTTCTTTTGTTTTTAATTTCGCTCTTATAGGGTCTTCGTCCTTTTTTGTTGTTACATTTTCTACACTTTTCTACACTTTCACTTTTTCCTTCACTTTCTTCTTTCTTTCAATCTTTTCCTTTTCTAGTGTAAAAAAATAAATAAAGGGAGTACATTAATTGTAAGAAGATACAAATGACGAGTATTAATGTATGTGGTTGTAATGTAATGTACTTCTAATAAATAAAAAAAATTAAAAAAAAAATTTAAAAAAAAAAAAAAAAAAAAAAAGAACTGTTGAGCCATTGACCATTGAGCATTTGAACTGTTGAACCCTTGGGCCATTGGGCCATTGAGCCATTGAATGTTAACCATTGAGCCATTGAACTGTTGACCATTGAGCCATTAACCATTGAACTATTGAACCATTGACCATTGAACTATTGAACCATTGAGCCATTGAACTATTAAACCATTGAACCATTGAACCATTGAACCATTGAACCATTGAACCATTGACCATTGAGCCATTGACCATTGAGCCATTGAACTGTTGAGCCATTGACCATTGAGCCATTGAACTGTTGACCATTGAAACATAGAAACATAGAAACATAGAAAATAGGTGCAGGAGTAGGCCGTTCGGCCCTTCGAGCCTGCACCGCCATTCGATATGATCATGGCTGATCATCCAACTCAGTATCCCATCCCTGCCTTCTCTCCATACCCCCTGATCCCTTTAGCCACAAGGGCCACATCTAAATCCCTCTTAAATATAGCCAATGAACTGGCCTCAACTACCTTCTGTGGCAGAGAATTCCACAGATTCACCACTCTCTGTGTAAAAAATGATTTTCTCATCTCGGTCCTAAAAGACTTCCCTCTTATCCTTAAACTGTGACCCCTAGTTCTGGACTTCCCCAATATCGGGAATAATCTTCCTGCATCTAGCCTGTCCAACCCCTTAAGAATGTTGTAAGTTTCTATAAGATCCCCCCTCAATCTTCTAAATTCTAGCATGTACAAGCCGAGTCTATCCAGTCTTTCTTCATATGAAAGTCCTGCCATCCCAGGAATCAGTCTGGTGAACCTTCTCTGTACTCCCTCTATGGCAAGAATGTCTTTCCTCAGATTAGGAGACCAAAACTGTACGCAATACTCCAGGTGTGGTCTCACCAAGACCCTGTACAACTGCAGTAGACCTCCCTGCTCTTATACTCAAATCCTTTTGCTATGAATGCTAACATACCATTTGCTTTCTTCACTGCCTGCTGCACCTGCATGCCTACTTTCAATGACTGGTGTACCATGACACCCAGGTCTCGTTGCATCTCCCCTTTTCCTAATCGGCCACCATTCAGATAATAGTCTACTTTCCTGTTTTTGCCACCAAAGTGGATAACCTCACATGTATCCACATTATACTGCATCTGCCATGCATTTGCCCACTCACCCAACCTATCCACGTCACCTTGCAGCCTCCTAGCATCCTCCTCACAGCTAACACTGCCCCCAGCTTCGTGTCATCCGCAAACTTGGAGATGTTGCATTCAATTCCCTCATCCAGGTCATTAATATATATTGTAAATAGCTGGGGTCCCAGCACTGAGCCTTGCGGTACCCCACTAGTCACTGCCTGCCATTGTGAAAAAGGACC
>JAXLNO010005459.1:212412-214912 GCA_038087875.1 Malacoraja senta
TCCTAACCCCGTTCTCCTGCGCACATACACATAGACACGCACACACACACACACGCACACACTCACACTCACGCATTCACACACACACACGCGCAAATACGCACACACACACACACAAAAACACAAACACACACTCACACTCACGCATTCACACACACACACACACACACACACACACACACACTCACACTCACGCATTCACACACACACACACACGCACACACGCATATACGCACACACAGACATTAGGGTCTCCAACTTCCAAATAAGGGACAAAAGTTTAAATACGGGACAAATTCCCGACGGCAATTCGTTGAGGGACTCGGCCGTGGCTGGGTGAATGATGAGTTGGCCCCGGGTGCTGGACTGCACACAAAGCCCAGCCAGCGGGGGCCAGCTGAGGAGTTTTGGCCCGGGGGCCGCGTGCAAAGTCCGGCACCCCGTCCAACTCATGAACCGATGATCGGCCGTGAGAAGGAGGGGTGGTGGTGGTGGTGTCGGCGGCAAGCAAAGTTCCGAAGGTCGGGCAGCTGGCCGGGCTGCCGACCGACCGACGGGTCCACGGGCGAGGCGCTGCTGCTGCTGCTGCTGCTGCACTCCACGGGCTGCACTACGTCGGGGACGGGTGAGGCGGGGGCCGGACGCGGCGCTCCGACCCGACAGTCCCCTGGACCCGAGTAGTAGCGGTCAACTACGGGACAAGGGCGGTCAAACCAATTTAGCCCAAAGTACGGGATGTCCCGGCTAATACGGGACAGTTGGCGACCCTAACAGACACACACACACAGCCAAGCATAAACATACACACACAGGCATCAGCTGAAGCGGTGGATTATGCCTGAGACATTGGCTTTGCTTTGGGATGAGAGTTCTGGCAACAGAGCCAGTGCAGACAGCGGGAAGTTAGTAGGCCAGCCCTCGACTGTTGCTAATAGCAACGGTTTTGATGAGAGCAGATTACCAAAAGGCCACGGAGGCAAAATAATGTGTATTTTGACATTTTGAAAAATGATTTAATGAGCAAGAAGTAGGAGTGTGGGGCCTATTGGCAGGAGAGCGGAGTTTATGTCGAGGCTGGTCAGCAAAACAAACAACTGGGGCGAAACGCAGAGAGAGGGAGAGGGCTGATCAAATATTCCACCCACGGTTTGAAGCAGGTTTAGTTCATTCAGATAGACGCAAAATGTTGGAGTAACTCAGCGGGACAGGCAGCATCCCTGGAGGGAAGGAAGGAATGGGTGACATTTTTCGGGCCGAGACCCTGCTTCAGACTGAGAGTCCGGGGAGAGGGAGACACAGAGATAAGGAAGGGCAAGGTGTGAAAATGAGACATCAAAGGGGATGGGGATTAAGGAAAATGTAGAATAGATCATTGTTAGCTGGGAGATACAATTTACTCAGGGGGACAGTCAGACTGGTCGGAGAACTAGAAAGGGGGCGGGATGGAGAGAGAGGGAAAGCAAGGGTGAAGAAGGGTTTCGGTCCGAAACGTTGCCTATTCCCTTCGCTCCATAGATGCTGCTGCACCCACTGAGTTTCTCCAGCACTTTTGTCTACCTAGAGTTACTTGAAGTTTGGTTGAGAGGTACAGCGAGGAAACAGGCCCTTCGGCCCACCGAGTCCGCGCCAACCAGCGACCCCCCACACATTAACACCATCCTACACACACTAGGGACAATTTACACTTACACCAAGCCAATTAACCTACAAACCCGCTCGTATTTGGAGCGTGGGAGGAAACCGGAGATCCCGGAGAAAACCCACGCAGGTCACGTAAAAAACTCCGCACGGGCGGAGGTCAGGATCGAACCCGGGTCTCCGGCGCTGTGAGGCAGCAGCTCTACCTGTGCAGTCAGCGAAACACTCCCACGGGCCTGTCCTCCACGGTTAAGTGTTATCTCTGCAGGTTCCGTTGTCAGATTCTCCCAGCGAACACCGAACGGGGTGGGTCTTTAGCCAGGCGCAGTGGAGATATCACGGGCCAAGATTAGCCATCCACATTTCACACTTTGTTGTGCCTTGCCCTGCTGAGAAGAACAGAGTTTTAATTGTACGTCCGTTGATTGCGAACATCAATTAGGCCGATAAGCAGGAGAGGGGAACTCATTTGCTTAAGCAGTTCGCGAAAAAAAGTTCACACTGCCTGGATGTCAGGATGATGCAGTTGGCGAGATTTGGTTGGTGGCGCAGCGGGAAGAGGCGCTGCCTCACAGCACCACTGACCCCCCCCCCCCCCCCATCCCCGGTTCGATCCCGACCTCCGGCACTGCCCGTGTGGAGTTTGCACGTTCTCCCGTGACCCGCGTGGGTCTCCATCCGGGGGTTCCGGCTCCCTCCCACATCCCAAAGTCGTACGGGTTTGTAGGCTGCGTGGGAAGGAGCTGCAAATGCTGGTTTGTACCGAAGATACGCGCACAAAAAAGCTGGAGTCACTCAGCGGGGTCTCAGCGCCACAGACCCGGGTTCGATCCTAACCTCGGGTGCCGGCTGTACGGAGTTT
>JAXLNO010005459.1:219912-236779 GCA_038087875.1 Malacoraja senta
ACACACACTGAACTTTTATTTTTCTCTCTCCTTTATTATATTGTCAAGTCTATTCGTCACATACACATACGAGATGTGCATTGAAATGAAAAATTGTTTACAGTGCACTGTGTTTACATATTCAGTTGTGCGGTTGTAAGTAAGAGTGTGTCGTTGTTCTATCTGGGCCACATGACAATGAAACACTCTTGGCTCTTGACTGTGGTTTATTGGCGGCCATTTCATTGGTGACCACAGGAAACTCATGGTACACAATTAGAGCAGAATTACCCAAGCAACAGTCAATTATTCAACAGGATGAAGAATAAAATGCAATTTCAGCTCAGCGCTCTATAAATAGGACCTACTAATTATTGCCATTAAATTAGGCAATCAATTCTTTTAATGGAAATCGCAACCACCTACCCACTATTGTTTTGACATGTAAATAATCGTAGTTATTTCAATGCTTTAATCCCAGGTGGCACTTCCTTTCATCGCAGGGGAGGAAGGAACTAAATGCATTAGTTCCGATTTCTGTTTAGTTTAGAGATACAGCGGTGAAACAGGCCCCTTCGGCCCACCGAGTCCGCGCCGACCAGCGATCCCCGCACACTCGCACTATCCTACAGGCACACTGGGGACAATTTACAATTGTACCGGGAAAATTAGCCTTCAAATCTGTACGTCTGTGGAGTGTGGGAGGAAACCCGGAGAAAACCCACGCAGGTCACTGGAAGAAGGTACAGACAAGTCATGAGAGGAATAGATCGGGTAGATGCACAGAGTCTCTTGCCCAGAGTAGGGGAATCGACGACCAGAGGACATAGGTTCAAGGTGCAGGTTAAAGATTGAATAGGAATCTGAGGGGTTACTTTTTCACACAAAGACCCGAAACGTCACCCATTCCTTCTCTCCAGAGATGTTGCCTGTCCCGCTGAGTTACTCCAGCTTGTTGTGTACACCTGTACACCTAAATCCCTTTGCTCTGATCTTCCCGTAGACAATGACCAGCAAAGATTGAAAGGAGGGTGGTGTTTTTTAAATTTCTTCGGTAGAAACAAATGCTTGAGAATCTCAGCGGCTGTGGCAGCATCTATGGAGCGAAGGAAATAGGCGACGTTTCGGGCCGAAACCCTTCAATTTATTAATAGTTTTCAAGAGAGAATTAGATTTAACTCTCAGGGCTAAGGTGGGGGAGTACTGATTTTGGCTGATCAGTCATGATCAAATTGAATGGCGGTGCTGGCTCGAAGGGCCGAATGGCCTACTCCTGCACCTACTTTCTATGTTTCTAATATCCCCAGCGAACAACTATTTTAAAATGTCGCATTACATAGAAACATAGAAACATAGACAATAGGTGCAGGAGTAGGCCATTCGGCCCTTCGAGCCTGCACTGCCATTCAATATGATCATGGCTGATCATCCAACTCAGTATCCCATCCCTGCCTTCTCTCCATACCCCCTGATCCCTTTAGCCACAAGGGCCACATCTAACTCCCTCTTAAATATAGCCAATGAACTGGCCTCAACTACCTTCTGTGGCAGAGAATTCCACAGATTCACCACTCTCTGTGCGAAAAATGTTTTTCTCATCTCGGTCCTAAAAGACTGCCCCCTTATCCTTAAACTGTGACCCCTAGTTCTGGATTTCCCCAACATCGGGAACAATCTTCCTGCATCTAGCCTGTCCAACCCCTTAAGAATTTTTTGTAAGTTTCTATAAGATCCCCCCTCAATCTTCTATATTCTAGCGAGTACAAGCCGAAAATTAAAATTAAAAGTCTAGGCAACTCTGCTTTAAACAGGAAGATAAGTTTCTGCTTGATTGTATTGTGACATCTGTCAAGATATACTGCACCCAAATCACTGCTGTTTAAAGTGCAATAATTCATCTAATTCAGCTGTAATGTTGTTTAATGCACGTCTGTGACAACTCCTGTACTTTATCACCGTTTATTTTCTGTAATAGTCTTTTTAAACTGTTCTGTGAACTTTGCCCCTGTATCCTTAATGGAATTGTCAATGTGAATTCAGTAAGTGGAGGTATGGAAGTATTAAACCTCTCCCGCGTAATTAAATGCAGCGTGGTGGCTCAGCGGGTACAGTTGCTGCCTCACAGAGACACGGGTTCGATCCCGGCCTCGGGCGCTGTCTGTGTGGAGTTTGCGTGTTCTCCCCGTGACCGGGCGGGTTTCCTCCGGGTGCTCCGGTTTCCTCCCACATCCCAAAGACGTGCGGGTTTGTAGGCTAATTGGCCCCGTCTGTAAATTGTCCGTAGGCAGCCAAGCCTATTGTTTTCACGAGAGAATTAGATTTAGCTCTTAGGGCTAAAGGAATATGGGGAAAAGGCAGGAACGGGGTACTGATTTTAGATGATCAGCCATGATCGTATTGAATGGCGGTGCTGGCTCGAAGGGCCGAATTGCCTACTCCTGCACCTATTTTTCTATGTTTCTATGTTCTATGTTTCTACCAGGGATGCAGGTGGAAGCTGATACGATAGTGACATTACAGAGACTATTTAGTGGCATTTAAGAGGCTTTTAGATAGGCACATGGATATGCAGGGAATGGAGGGATATGGATCACATGCCAGCACAAGATATGGTAGACAGTCAAAACCTTTTTTCCGAGGGTGCAAATATCCAACACTACAGGGCGTAGCTATAAGGTGAGAGAGGGAAAGTTAATGGCGACATGCGGGGCAAGTGTTTAACACAGAGGGTGGTGGGTGCCTGGAACGCACTGCCAGGGGTGGTGGTGGAGGCAGATACGATAGTGACGTCCAAGAGGCTTTTAGATGGGGACTTAGAATGCAGGGAATAGAGGGATATGGATCATGTACAAGCAGATGAGATCCTGAAGGGTCTCGACCCGAAACATCGGCAATTCCTTCTCTCCATAGATGCTGCCTCACCCGCTGAGTTTCTCCAGCCTTTTGTGTCTACCAGCAGATGAGTTCAGTTTAGTTTAATGTTCGGCATGGACATTGTGGGCCGAAGGCTGTACTGTTCTAAGTTATGTTTAGTGTAGAGATACTGCGCGGAAACAGGCCCTTCGGCCCACCGGTTCCTTACCGACCGGCGATCCCCGCGCATTAACACTACCCCACACACACCAGGGGCAATTTTAAGTTTACACCAAGCCAATCAACCCACAAGTTTGTACGTCTTTGGGATGTGGGTGGAAAGCAAAGGTCTCGGAGAAAACCCACGCAGGTCACGGGGAGAACGTGCAAACTCTGTACGGACAGCACCCGTAGTCGGGATGGAACCCGGATCGCTAGCGCTGCAAGGCAGCGACTCTACCCGTTGCACCACCGTGCCGCCCGAAATTCAGTCAGTGGAGGCAGGTCGACCAAAACAAATCTTAGTTGCTGGCAGACTGCCGTGTGGATTGAAAGGGAATTTACTCAATCAGTTCCAAACCAATTGGGACTAGACTCTTCATGTTCGGCAACCAATTGTACCAGCGGTGTGATCCTCTTGCAGTGTCACATTGCATTTCGGTCATCAACTAATCTAACAATATTTTCGCTTTGTAGGCTTGAGTTTTCAACCTGTCAGAAAACAGGATGAAGCAACCTAATTTTACTTGCAATAAATGCAGATCCAAATTTCTTGACAAGCTGTCATATTCCATAAACATATGTCAATGTATCTGTGAGTTATACACCACCAGCTCTAACAGTCTTTTAATATTGAAATTCTGTGACACACTTCTCAAAGTTGGAACTACTACCACCTAATACCTCGGTGGGCTTATCGTGACTGAAGTGGATCTCAGAGCAACTTGCAAGGAAGTGCAGCTGCTGGTTTATCAACAAAAAAAAGACACAAAGTGCTGGAGTAACTCAGGAGGCCAGGCAGGTCAAGAGATGAGGGAAAAACTTTTTCACCCAGAGAGTTGTGAATCTGTGGAATTCTCCCCCACAGAAGGCAGTGGAGGCCGATTCACTGGATATTTTCAAGAGAGATTTAGATTTAGCTCTTGGGGCTAACGGAATCAAGGGATATGGGGAGAAAGCAGGAACGGGGTACTGATTTTGGATGATCAGCCATTGTGCACCAGTTTTCTACGTTTCTATGTTTATAACATCTCTGGAGGACATGGGTAGGCGACGTTTCGGGTCGGGACCCTTCTTTAGACCTCACCCAACCTGAAACACCACCTATCCATGTCCTCCAGAAATCCCGTCGATCTACTGAATTACTCCAACACTTGTTGTGTGTGTTTTTCAAGAGCTGTCAAAGCTGCCACAGCCAGACATAAAAACAGCTTTTTTTCCAGGAGTAGTAGCTCTACTCAATAACCAAAAATCTGTAGCCTCCTTTTGCTCTGGTATTTTATTTAATGCACATGTTTAATCAATAATGTTTTATTATTAATGTTTAATGTCTTACGTGTCATTCCCAACTGTCACTGTATGTCATGTTGTCACTTGCGGGTGGAGCACCAAGGCAAATTCCTTGTATGTGCATACTTGGCAAATAAACCTATTCATTCATTCATTCATTCATGGAATTAGTATTGGCATTGGTTCGTTATTGACATGTATACCGAGATACAGTGAAAGCTTTTGTTTGCGTGCTAACTCGTTAATTCAGATCTTACTGTGCAGGAGTATAATGTGCAACATTAGAGGACATAGTTAAAAGATGAGAGGGGGAAAGTTTTATGGAGATGCGTGGGGTCGGAGCGATGGGTGCCTGGAATGCATTGCCAAGGATGGTGGTGGAGGCAGCTACGAATGTGGTGCTTAAGATGCTTTTAGAGAGGCACAAGGAAGTGCAGGGAATAGAGGGATCATGTACAGGCAGAAGAGATCAGTTTAGTTTAACTTGGCCAAGAAGGAACTGCAGATGCTGGAAAATCGAAGGTAGACAAAAATGCTGGAGAAGCTCAGCAGGTGAGGCAGCATCTATGGAGCGAAGGAAATAGGCAACGTTTCGGGCCGAAACCCTTAAGGGTTTCCTTCGCTCCATAGATGCTGCCGTACCCGCTGAGTTTCTCCAGCATTTTTGTCTAATTTAACTTGGCATCATGTTCGGCAGAAACATTGTGGACCGAAGCGCCCGTTCCTGTCCTATAGAGAAGAGTTGTGAGTCTGTAGAATTCTCTGCCTCAGAGGGCGGTGGAGGCGGGTTCTCTGGATGCTTTCAAGAGAGAGCTAGATAGGGCTCTTAAAGATAGCGGAGTCAGGGATATGGGGAGAAGGCAGGAACAGGGTACTGATTGTGGATGATCAGCCATGATCACATTGAATGGTGATGCTGGCTCAAAGGGCCGAATGGCCTATTCCTGCACCTATTGTCTATTGTCAATCTCCCGGTTGCTAAACACTTTAATTCTCCTTCCCATTCTCACACAGACCACACAAAAAAAAATGGGCGGCGTTTCGGGTCTCGACCTGAAACATCACCCATTCCTTCTCCAGAGATGCTGCCTGTCCCATTGAGTTACTCCAGCATTTTGTGTCTACCTTCGATGCTACCAGCACCTGCAGTTCTCTCTTAAACAAACCCATTGTTTACCTTAATCACCTAAAAAAAAAAGAAAAGAAAATCCTCAGCGGAAATTGTAATTCACCAAAATGTTCTTTGCTTCCATCATCGTTGGCAAACCTCCAAACTCTCTCGGTTACCTGCTGTACCCGATAGAAATGACGCAACTTCCATATGACTCCCGTGAAGTGTCAAAGTATAAAATTAAATCCAACATTCACACCTGAAATGTGAGGATATCAACTGAAAGCCATAAGCATCCAGAAGGTTATAAAATATGTTTGCAATTTTAATTTGCGTTTTCTGTCGACTGTGCGACAGAGGGAAGAGTCAGCTGTGGCTCGATGTGTTTCTTTGAGTCAGTTTTGGGAGACAACTTTTGGGGCTGTCCCACTGTACGAGCTAATTCAAGAGTTCTCCCGAGTTTCCCTTGATTCGAACTCGGAGAATTACGGTAATAGCCGCTCGTAGGTACTCGGGGCTGTCGTGGACATTTTTCAACATGTTGAAAAATCTTTACGAGTCTTCACAAGCTTACCGCGTTTCCCGAGTGTCTTCCGTTAGCGTTACGAGCCGCTAAGAGACGTCCCGAGCTCCGACATACCCGCTACGTACATTCTCCGTGCTTACCACGAGTTTGATTTTTTTTTAAACTCGGGAGAGCTCTTGAATTAGCTTGTACAGTGGGACAGCCCCTTTTGGATATCACCCGAAGATAGAAGCAAAATGCTGGAGCAACACTGGAGTAAACTGTTTGCTAGGAGAGAACGAGAAGCTGGTGCGAGACTTGGGTGGGGGAGGGATGGAGAGAGAGGGAATGGAGGGGTTATTTGAAGGTTGAGAAATCAAGTTTTGGGTCGGGCAGCATCGCTGGCGAGAAGGAATGGGTGACGTTTCCGGGTCCAGACCCTTCTTCAGACTGAGAGTCAGGGGGAAATGAGAGATATCGACGGTGATGTTGGGGGATATATAGAACAAATGAATGAAAGATATGCAAAAAAATAACGGTGACAAAGGATACAGGCCATTGTTAGCTGTTTGCTGGGTGTGAACGAGAAGCTGGTGCAAGACTTGGGTGGGGGGGAGGGAAGGAGAGAGGGGGAATGCAAGGGTTACTTGAAGTTAGAGAAATCAATATTCATGCCACAGGTCACTCGTTCTGTCAAAGATGTTTGCATCTGAGAGTGTTTTGGGACACTGGGATTGAGTGGAACACTGAGGTTGAGAATGGTGATCGACCGTGGCTGGAGTGAAGGATCGGTGAGATCAGACGATCCATCGCTAGTCCTAATTGAGTAGGTGGAGCAGCGGAGAACAGCTGCTTTACAGTGCCGGAGACCCGGGTACGGGTGCTGTCTGTATGGAGCTTGAACGTCCTCCCCGTGACCGTGAGGGTTTTCTCTGAGATCTTCGGTTTCTTCCCGCATTCCGAAGATGTACAGGTTTGTAGGCCAATTGGCTTGGAATAAATGTAAATTGTCCCTGGTAGGTGAAGGGCAGTGTTAATGTGCGGGGATCGCTGGTCGGCGCGGACTCGGCGGGCCGAAGGGCCTGTTTCTGCGCTGTATCTCTAAACTAAACTAAACTAAGTGACTGGGCGCCAGTGGACCAAGATGTAGTTGAGTTCTGTGGGGCAGCAACAGGCTGCTTCATGCGACTCAGCTACAAATACCTTGAGTCTAGCTTGTCCACTCTTCCCCCAGTCCCTTTCGACGTACATCTGAGGCACCACACACACGCACTTCAACAAGGCCGCACGGTGGCGCAGCAGTAGATCTATCGCTAGTCCTAACTGAGTAGGTGGAGCAGCTGCCTCACGACGCCGGAGACCCAGGTTCGATCCCGACTACGGGTGCTGTCTGTACGGAGTTTGCACCTTCTCCCTGTGACATACTGTACATGGGTTTTCTCCGGGTGCTCCGGTTCCCGTCCACATTTCGCGTTTGTAGAACCTCCACGTTTGTAGGCTAATTGGCTTTGTAAATTGTAAATTGTAAATTGTTCCTAGCGCGTGTAGGATAGAGTCAGTGTACAGGAATCACTGCTCGGCACGGACTCGGTGGGCCCAAGGGCCTGTATCCGCACTGTATCTCTAAACTAAACTAAACTAAACTAACAAGGGGGCGAATGGTAGACATTTTATACACAGCAAGATCCTATAAAGAGGAAAATGGTCGTAAAGAATGAAGTTGGCAGGAAGGAACTGCAGATGCTGTTTACACCGAAGGTAGACACAAAATGCTGGAGTAACTCAGCGGGACAGGCAGCATCTCTGGAGAGAAGGAATGGGTGACGTTTCAGGTCGAGACCCTTCTTCAGACTGAAGAAGGGTTTCGTAAAGAGTGAATATTGCTTGAGGGATTACAGATTAGGCAAGGCTTCAAAGGAAGTGTTATAAAGCTTTTTTGGAGGCAAATAGACATGATGTTAAAGAAAGGTAGATAAAAATGCTGGAGAAACTCAGCGGGACAGGCAGCATCTATGGAGCGAAGGAAATAGGCGACGTTTCGGGTCGAGACCCTTCTTCAGACTGATGTGGGGGTGGGGGAGAAGCGGGAAGAAGAAAGGAAGAGGCGGAGACAGTGGTTGGGCTGTGGGAGAGCTGGGAAGGGGAGGGGAAAGAGGGAGAAAGAAAGGACTACCTGAAATTGAGAGAAGTCAATGTTCATTGTTAAAGAAAAGAATGGTTTAATGAGGTAGAGTTGACATCAATTAAGAAGGTAGATAAAAATGCTGGAGAAACTCAGCGGGACAAGGCAGCATCTATGGAGCGAAGGAATGGGTGACGTTTTGGGTCGAGACCCTTCTTCAGAGCCTTCTTCAATTAAGAAGGGATGCATTTATTGGTCTTGGCCGCCTGTATCTGCTCCGGAGAATTTCCTCAAACTGACTGGGAAGAAGACTAATGCAATCTCACTTGGTAACCGATCAGCCGCTGTTTGCAGTTGTTGTTATTCAGCCATGTACTCCACAAGTCTTGCTGAATGCTTTCAAGCAAAATGTTCATGGGGGGGATAAGTGGAAGCAAATCTCTCATTTACTAAACGAAGGCAGCAGCTTAGCATGCAACATTGCGAGGAACAGGGTTTGCCTTCTGCATTTTGTCTCTTGGGACTTTGAGTCATAAAGTGATACAGCGTGGAAAACAGGCCCTTCGGCCCAACTTGCCCACAACCGGCGCAACATGACCCAGCTACATTGGTCCCCACCTGCCTGCGCTTGGTCCATATCCCTCCAAACCTGTCCTATCCATGTACCTGTCTAACTGGGGGTGGGAGATTGCAACCCTTCACCTGGTCCGCCCTGTTTCGACGAATGCAATCAACCTGGCGTGCACAATCAAATAAGATCAAATAGAACAAGTTGTCCCACAACTTTAGGCTGTGCACGCCATACACAAGAAGAAGATAACCTGTCTAACTGTTTCTTAAACGGTGGGATAGTCCCTGCCTCAACTACCTCCTCTGGCAGCTTGTTCCATACACCCACCACCCTTTGTCTGAAAAAGTTACCCCTTGGATTCCTATTAAATCTTTTCCCCTTCACCTTGAACCTATGTCCTCTGGTCCTCAATTCCCCTACTCTGGGCAAGAGACTCTGTGCATCCACCTGATCTATTCCTCTCGTGATCTTATACACCTCTATTAAGATCACCCCTCATCCTCCTGCGCTCTAGGGAATAGAGTTCCAGCTTGCTCAACCTCTTCCTGTAGATCACACCCTCTAGTCCTGGGCAACATCCTCGTGAATCTACTCTGTCCCCTTTCCAGCTTGACAACATCTTTCCCATAACACGGTGCCCTGAAATATTGGAAAGGTGCAAGCTTGCCACTTCTCGCTCTCCTCTCTCTTGTCCAACTCTGATCCATTGACCTTGTGAAGTGAATGGGAACGTGGACCGAGGGAAACTTGGGGCCAGTCATTAGTTTAGACAATAGACAATAGGTGCAGGAGCAGGCCCTTCGGCCCTTCGAGCCAGCACCGCCATTCAATGTGATCATGGCTGATCATAGTTAAGTTTTAGAGATACAACGCAGGAATATGGCCCTTCGGCCCACCGGGTCCACACTGACCAGCGATCCCCGCATACTAACACTATCCTATGCACACAAGTGAGAATTTGGCTAGATATATACCAAGCAAATTAACCTACAAAGTGTGGGAGGAAACCGAAGATCTCGGAGAAAACCCACACAGGTTACGGGGAGAACGTACAGCACAGCACGGTCCGTAGTCGGGATCGAACCTGAGACCCGGGGCTCTGGCGCTGTGAGGCAGCAACTCTACCGCTGTGCCGCCATTATTCATTGATTGATTGGGAGGTTCTATCCCGAATGGGCATGGCCTAGATCGGGGTCAACATTCAAGGCAGGATAGTGAATAGGCCAAGTGTATTTATTTGTCCTACGCAGTGGATACGAACCAGATGAATGTAATTCTTACTTACTGCAGCTTTGGCGGGCTTCACCGTCAACCTTAATGGTGTGGCCAACCATGGTGAAGGGAAGCTGAAGAAGTGAAAATGACAACCAGGGGAATATATCCTGTCGCTCAATCCCGACACACACTAGCTGTGCTGGAACACCACAGTTAGATAGTTCCCCAAAGACAATGCGTTGCAGATGGTGAAGACTAAAGGGTTTAGATTTCTACTTCTTCTTCTTGCGTGTGGCGTGCACAGCCTAGAGTTGTAGGGACAACTTGTTCTGTTTGATCTTATTTGATTCGTCGAAACAGGGGGGGCGGGCAGACCATGTGAAGGTCGCAATCTCCCACCCCAAAGGTTTAGACTAAAGACTAAAGACGACAAGAAAAGCTGGAAAGGGCACGGAGAAGATTTACGAGGATGTTGCCAGGGTACCCGGACGTGGCGCCGCGATGGACGAGAAGCCGAAGCAAAGAGAAGTGGAAACCAAATAACCGAACGGAAACAAAGCCGAAACGCCAACTCACAGAATGGCCGCTCTGCCGAAAAGTCAAATAACGGACATTACGTCGCCGGGGGGGGGGGGGGGGGGGGGCGGGACTTGTCAGCGATTGATCCAGACCCCCGCCCGGTGGAGACGGGGAGGGTGGGGGCCATTTTCCCACACAAGGCCATAGGTGACTGGGCACTCTGAACCCGAGTACCAAGTTGTACGCGGCCAAAGGAGCGCATCCCTCGGGACAGCCCCCACTCTCCAACGGCCACGGCCGCCCTCCGCCTCTTCTCTCCTAGACTCCCCCACCAGTCTAGGAGAGAAGAGGCAGAGGGCGGCTGTGGCTGTGGGAGAGTGGGGGGCTGTCCTGAGGGATCCATATCCACACCATCTATGCCTTTCATTATTCTGTAAGTTTCAATGAGGTCCCCCCTCAACCTTCTAAACCCCAGCGAGTACAGGCCCAGCGCTGTCATACGCTCATCATATGTTAACCCACTCATTCCTGGAATCTATCTTGTAAACCTCCCCTGGACCCTTTCCAAGGCCAGCACGTCCTTCCTCAGATATGGGGCACAAATTTGCTTATAGTACTTCCTCCTCTCAAGTACATTTCCTCCTCTCAACCCGACAGTTTTTTAAGCGTTTGAACAATCCTTGGCCATCCATTATTATAATTGGCAGCCATTCACTGGTGCCAGAGCTTAGACTTCATCTCCATCCAAGTAGGATCAGGAACAACCTGAAGGGTCGTCACTCATCATGTATTTTTCACTCCACTGAAACAGGGAATGGTGACAAAGATATCGTTCTTAATTTGTGGAAACCTCCGTGACAACTGGAGGTTTCGGGATTAGGTTTAATCCGGTGGCGCAGCGGTTTAGAGTTGCTGCCTGACAGCGCCTTACAGCGCTCAGAGACCTGGGGGTTCGATCCCGACTTACGGGTGCTGTCTGCACGGAGTTTGATGCGTTCTCCCCCCCCCCCCCCCCCCCTCCCCCCGTGACCTGCGTGGGGGTTTCCTCTCCGAGATCTTCGAGAAGGAATCGGTGACGTTTCGGGACGAGATGGGTCTGAAGAAGGGTCTCGACCCGAAATGTCACCCATTCCTTCTCTCCAGAGATGCTGCCTGTCCCGCTGAGTTACTCCAGCGTTTTGTGTCTATCTTTGGGCAGAGTGGCTTATTGTGCTCCAAGGCTCACCGCATCCACACACCTCACCCGCACCACAGCAGAGAGATGATTTTCCCCCCCTTGAACTTCTCTGAGACAAATCCGCACTTGGCACGTTCTATCCCGGTGCCAACAGAATTGCTGCCACTTGAGGCTTAGAGAATAGCTTCGGTCTATGAGGCAGATGTTCCCTCTGTATTTTAATCAACCAGAGCAAATCCTCTTACAGTACAAGCCATTTTATCATCAGAAGAAAGGATGCATTTTTATGCGGCCTGTCCTCAACAATAATGTGCATGTTATTGCTTGGTGTCAGATTGGGCTCTGAAGGAACTGGTGAGACTTTAATGAGTTGCCCTTGGAAAGCGGGACACTAATCCCTCATCTCCCTCAGATCCGCAGATTTAGTTTCGTTCACTTCACTGTTTGCAGCGCGGGAAACCGGCCCCTTCGGCCCACCGTGTCCGCGCCCACCAGCGATCACCCCCATACGCGATGGCGCAGCGGTAGAGTTGCTGCCTCACAGCGCCAGAGACCCGGGTTCAATCCCGACTACGGGTGCCGTCTGTACGGGGTTTGTCCCGTTCTCTCCCAATGACCTGCGTGGGTTTATTTCTCTGAGATCTTCGGTTTTCCTCCCACACTCCAAAGGCGGGCCTGTACAGGTTTGTAGGTTAATTGGCTTGGCATAAATGTGAAAAAAAATGTCCCTAGCGTGTGTGTGGGATGGTGTTAGCGCGCGGGGGATCGCTGGTCAGCGCGGACTCGGTGGGCTCGAAGGGCCTGTTTCCGGCGCTGTATCTTTTAAACACTAAAATGTAAACTTGATGTGGGATGAACGAAAGCTCACTGATAAATCCATTCATCAGCGCTGATCGAAAAACCTCACACAGAGAGCAGTGGTGACAGAGGAAAAAGGCCAGATTGAAGAGATGAAT
This sequence comes from Malacoraja senta, assembly GCA_038087875.1. NCBI lineage: Eukaryota > Metazoa > Chordata > Chondrichthyes > Rajiformes > Rajidae > Malacoraja > Malacoraja senta. The sequence goes on from JAXLNO010005459.1 coordinate 232,430, forward strand.
CCTTTGTATGTAAACACTGCGATTAGCCATCTGATGATGTTGATGTCTGGGAGGAACTGCAGATGTTTGGTTTAAACCTCCATTTAATTGTAATAGAGGGCCGGCGGGGGGGTGGTGGAGGGGGGGGGTGGTGGTGGGAAGTCTACGGATAGACAGACTAGATTCACACCCTTTTGCCTCAGGACTTAAAGGGGCCTGTCCCACTTGGGAGTTATTTGCGCGTCACGGCGCACGACGCGCGCAGCGTTTGTGACACGCATGTGATGCACGCATGGCGTGCATTACGCACGCGTGGGCACATGGAGAGACGTGGGTGGCGTAGGCAGAAGACACAAGGTCGCTGCTAGCGGCGCGCCCAGGATTTTGGGGATTCACGAAATCTTCGCGCGCCCACCTGCGTGACGCGCAAATGACGCCCAAGTGGGACAGGCCTATTAGTTTAGTTTGGAGATACAGCGCGGAAACAAGCCCTTCTGGCCCACCAAGTCCGTGCTGACCTGCGATCCCCACACACTAACACTATCCTACACACACTAGGGACAAACCCAACCTACAACCCTGTACGCCTTTGGAGTGCGGGAGGAAACCGGAGATCTCGGGAAAAACCCACGCGTGTCACGGGGGAGAAGGTACAAACTCCGTACAGACAGCACCCGTGGTCAGGATTGAACCCGGGTCTCTTGCGCTGTGAGGCAACGACTCTACCGCTGCTCCACCGTGACGTCCTATCTTATTAAATAGTGGAGTGGGCATGAGACCTGGGTCTGCCTCTATTTCTTGTGTTCCAGGAATTTAGTTTAGTTTAGTTTAGAGATACAGTGCGGAAACAGGCCCTTCGGCCCCACCGAGTCCGCGCCGCGCCCAGCGATCCCCGCACATTAATACTACCCTGCACACACTACATTTACACCGAGCCAATTAACCTAAAACCTGTACGTCTACGGAGTGCGGGAGGAAACCGAAGATCTTGGAGAAAACCCACCGCAGGTCACGGGGGAGAACGTACAAACTCCGTACAGACAGCGCCCGTGGTCTGGATCGCACCCGGGTCTCTGGCGCTGTGAGGCAACAGCTCTACCCCGCTGCGCCACAGTGCCGCCCTTGTTGGCGAGATAGAAGAGACACAGAGAGACACAGAGAGGCCATGTGATAGGAACAGAATTAGGCCATTCGGCCCATCAGGCCTACTCCGACATTCAACCATGGCTGATCTATCTTTCCCTGTCAGCCCCATTCTCCTTCCTTCTCCCCAAAACTCCTGACACCCCGTACTAATCAAGAATCTGTCAATTTCCGCCTCAAAAAATATCCCTTGACGTGGCCTCCACAGCCATCCGTGGCAGAGAATTCCACAGATTCACCGCCATCTGACGAAAGAAATTCCTCCTCATCTCCTTCCGAAAGGAACGTCCTTTGATTCTCGAGGCTCTGACCTCTAGTCCTGGACTCTCCCAATTACTGGAAAACATCCTCTCCACATCCACTCTATCCAGGCCTTTCATGTTTCTCTACGTTTCAATGAGGTCCCCCCCCCCCACCCCCCCCCCCCCCCACCCCCCCCCCCTCGTCCTTCTCATCTCCAGCGAGTACAGGACCCAGTTCCGTCAAACGCACATCACATCTTGCCTGTGACGGATTCGGAACTAATTCCCAGAGGAGGAAGTACAGTATTCAAGCAATCTTAATTTCCTGAGGAAATTGCAGTGTGAAGAATGAAGTCGCTGACACATTTCAGCCCTTGTCTTTGTCAGTCACGGTTCTTATCTGCCTCTGTAAATGTTCCTGAAAATTGGGATTTTTTTTTTTCTCTGGGATTTGAAAAGGTTTATTTTGATAGAGACCCAAAACAGATTTAGTGCCCTATCCATCATCAGAAGTGGCTGCTGGTAATATTTTCTCCAGAGAGTCTGATTGAATCTGGGAGATTTGTGTAGGAAGGAACTGAAGATGCTTCGGTTTTTTAAACCGAAGATAGACACAAAATGCTGGAGTAACTCAGCGGGGCAGGCAGCATCTCTGGAGGGAAGGAACGGGTGACGTTTCGGGTCGAGACCCTTCTTCACATTTGTAGCCGTGTGTGCGCTGGGTGGCTTGTCAACACTTCGAAATGTTACCTCATAAGTTCATAGGTGATAGACAATAGACAATAGACAATAGGTGCAGGAGTAGGCCATTTGGCCCTTCGAGCCAGCACCGGCCATTCAATGTGATCATGGGCTGATCATCCCCAATCAGTACCCCGTTCCTTCCTTCTCCACATATCCCTGACCCCGCTGGTCTTTAAGAGCCCTATCTAGGGTCTCTCTTGAAAGTATCCAATAGACAATAGACAATAGTTGCAGGAGTAGGCCATTCGGCCCTTCGAGCCAGCACCGCCATTCAATGTGATCATGGCTGATCATCCCCAATCAGTACCCCGTTCCTGCCTTCTCCCCCATATCCCCTGACTCCGCTATCTTTAAGAGCCCTATCTAGCTCTCTCTTGAAAGCATCCAGAGAACCGGCCTCCACCGCCCTCTGAGGCAGAGAATTCCACAGACTCACCACTCTCTGTGAGAAAAAGTGTTTCCTCGTCTCCATACCAAATGGCTTACCCCTTATTCTTAAACTGTGGCCCCTGGTTCTGGACTCCCCCAACATCGGAACATGTTTACTGCCTCTCGCGTGTCCAAACCCTGAACAATCTTATATGTTTCAATGAGAATCCCTCTCATCCTGATAGGAGCAGAATTAGGGCCATTCAGCCCATCAAGTCTCCTCCGCCACTCAATCTTGGCTGATCTATCTCTCCCTCTCAACCTCATTCTCCTGCCTTCTACCCATAACCCCTGACACCCGTACTAATCAAGAATCTGTCTATCTCCCTCTTAAAATATCCATTGACTTGGGCCTCCACAGCCTTCTGTGGCAAAGAATTCCACAGGATTCACCACCCTCTGACTAAAGTTGTGAAGGCAGCCCAGCCTTAGTTTAGTTTAGGGAAACAGTGCGGAAACAGGCCCCTTCGGCCCACTGAGCACACACACCGACCATCTATCACCCCTTCACACTAGTTGTATTTTAGCCCACTTTTTTGTAACCCACTCACTCACTACACACCAGGGGCCAATGTTACAGAGGGCCAATGAACCCACAAACCCGCACGTCTTTAGGACGTGGGAGGAAACCGGAGCACCCGGCCGGAGGAAACCCACGCGGTCACAGGGAGAATTTGCAAACTCCACACACACACAGCACCCGAGGCCAGGATCGAACCGGGGGGCCTCTGGCGCTGTGAGGCAGTGGCCCTGCCCACTGCCCTTAACCTTGAAAACCACAGCGGTACAATTTCTCTTCCAGGGCTCTCATGCTGCCGAGATTTAACCTTTAGACAATAGACAATAGACAATAGACAATAGGTGCAGGAGTAGGCCATTCGGCCCTTCGAGCCAGCACCCCCATTCAATGTGATCATGGCTGATCATCCCCAATCAGTACCCTTCAAAGCAATGGACAGACACCACATATTTGTCATTGATCTACTTGGCATGACCAGCTGATCTACATCGGTGAGACCAAGCGGAGGCTCGGCGATCGTTTCGCCGAACACCTCCGGTCGGTCCGCAATAACCAACCTGACCTCCCGGTGGCTCAGCACTTCAACTCCCCCTCCCATTCCGTATCTGACCTCTCTGTCCTGGGTCTCCTCCATGGCCACAGCGAGCAACACCGTAAATTGGAGGAAATGCACCTCATATTCCGCTTGGGCAGTCTACATCCTGGGGGCTTGAACATTGAATTCTCCCAAATTCTGCTAGCCCTTGCTGTCCCCCTCCCCTTCATCAGCCCTCTGGTTGTCTCCTCCCCTTCCCCAGCCCTCAGGCTCCTCCTCCGCTTTTTTCTCCTTTTTTCCTTTCTTCTCCCCACCCCCTATCGGTCTGAAGAAGGGTTTCGGCCCGAAACGTTGCCTATTTCCTTCGCTCCATAGATGCTGCTGCACCCGCTGAGTTTCTCCAGCATTTTTGGTGTACCACATATTTGTCATTAATTGAAGCACTCCAGGTCCCCTCTGTGTAGTGGAGACTCTGGTATAATTAAACGTACCAGGCAGATTCACAGGCTCCGTGTTATGTGACTGAACAAGGGCGGAAATTGTTATGACAATACCGCCTCGCCTGTAGTAACACACTCAACAAATCTCTTGCAGCTTGGCAGACCGATGTGTGAAATGCTTGGATATAATTGAATGACTTTGGGTTTTTATATAGCACCAGTAATAACATCATTTTTTAAAAAGTCTTGTTGCCAGAAGATATGTTTCTGTTGCTCAAATTCAGACAAAATCTGATCAAACTAATGTTCTGGTGAATG
>JAXLNO010005459.1:236979-262508 GCA_038087875.1 Malacoraja senta
GGATTTTTTTTTTCTCTGGGATTTGAAAAGGTTTATTTTGATAGAAGACCCAAAACGATTTAGTGCCCTATCCATCCATCAGAAGTGGCTGCTGGTAATATTTTCTCCAGAGAGTCTGATTGAATCTGGGAGATTTGTGTAGGAAGGAACTGAAGATGCTTCGGTTTTTTAAACCGAAGATAGACACAAAATGCTGGAGTAACTCAGCGGGACAGGCAGCATCTCTGGAGGGAAGGACGGGTGACGTTTCGGGTCGAGACCCTTCTTCACATTTGTAGCCGTGTGCGCTGGGTGGCTTGTCAACACTTCGAAATGTTACCTCATAAGTTCATAGGTGATAGACAATAGACAATAGACAATAGTTGCAGGAGTAGGCCATTTGGCCCTTCGAGCCAGCACCGCCATTCAATGTGATCATGGCTGATCATCCCCAATCAGTACCCCGTTCTTTCCTTCTCCAACATATCCCCTGACCCCGCTGTCTTTAAGAGCCCTATCTAGGTCTCTCTTGAAAGTATCCAATAGACAATAGACAATAGTTGCAGGAGTAGGCCATTCGGCCTTCGAGCCAGCACCGCCATTCAATGTGATCATGGCTGATCATCCCCAATCAGTACCCCGTTCCTGCCTTCTCCCCATATCCCCTGACTCTGCTATTTTTAAGAGCCCAATCTAGCTCTCTCTTGAAAGTATCCAGAGAACCGGCCTCCACCGCCCTCTGAGGCAGAGAATTCCACAGACTCACAACTCTCTGTGAGAAAAAGTGTTTCCTCATCTCCGTTCCAAATGGCTTACTCTTTATTCTTAAACTGTGGCCCCTGGTTCTGGACTCCCCCCCAACATCGGGAACATGTTTACTGCCTCTCGCGTGTCCAAACCCTGAACAATCTTATATGTTTCAATGAGAATCCCTCTCATCCTGACAGGAGCAGAATTAGGCCATTCAGCCCATCAAGTCTCCTCCGCCACTCAATCTTGGCTGATCTATCTCTCCCTCTCAACCTCATTCTCCTGCCTTCTACCCATGACCCCTGACACCCGTACTAATCAAGAATCTGTCTATCTCCCTCTTAAAAATATCCATTGACTTGGCCTCCACAGCCTTCTGTGGCAAAGAATTCCACAGATTCACCGCTCTCTGACTAAAGTTGTGAAGGCAGCCCAGCCTTAGTATAGTTTAGGGAAACAGTGCGGAAACAGGCCCTTCGGCCCACTGAGCCCACGCCGACCATCCTTCACCCCTTCACACTAGTTGTATTTTAGCCCACTTTTTTGTAACCCACTCACTCACTACACACCAGGGGCCAATGTTACAGAGGGCCAATGAACCCACAAACCCGCACGTCTTTAGGACATGGGAGAAACCGGAGCACCCGGCCGGAGGAAACCCACGTGGTCACAGGGAGAATTTGCAAACTCCATACACACACGCGCACGGGCAGCACCCGAGGCCAGGATCGAACCGGGGGGCCTCTGGCGCTGTGAGGCAGTGGCCCTGCCCACTGCCCTTAACCTTGAAAACCACAGTGGTACAATTTCTCTTCCAGGGCTCTCATGCTGCCGAGATTTAAACTTTAGACAATAGACAATAGACAATAGACTATAGGTGCAGGAGTAGGCCATTCGGCCCTTCGAGCCAGCACCGCCATTCAATGTGATCATGGCTGATCATCCCCAATCAGTACCCTTCAAAGCAATGGACAGACACCACATATTTGTCATTAATTGAAGCACTCCAGGTCCCCTCTGTGTAGTGGAGACTCTGGTATAATTAACGTACCAGGCAGATTCACAGGCTCCGTGTTATGTGACTGAACAAGGGCGGAATTGTTATGACAATACCGCCTCGCCATGTAGTAACACACTCAACAAATCTCTTGCAGCTTGGCAGACCCGATGTGTGAAATGCTTGGATATAATTGAATGACTTTGGGTTTTATATAGCACCAGTAATAACATCATTTTTTAAAAAGTCTTGTTGCCAGAAGATATGTTTCTGTTGCTCAAATTCAGACAAATCTGATCAAACTAATGTTCTGGTGAATGTGTGTGATGTCTGGCTATTTGGCACAGTCGGGCACCGTCAGGCAGAGGTCTGGTCCACTGGTCCAAGAGATGTCGCTGGTCATCAAAGCCCCTCCCCATGGGTCTGTCCCCACTTGTGTGGGTGGGTGGGTGTGGTGAGTGGGTGAGTGGTGTGTGGGTTTGTGGGTGGGTAGGTGTGTGGGTGTGTGTGTGTGTGGGAGTGTGTGTGGGTGTGTGTGTGTGGGTGTGTGTGTGGGGTGTGTGGGTGTGTGTGTGTGTGTGTGGGTGTGTGTGTGTGCGTGTGTGTGTGTGTGTGTGTGTGTGTGTGTGTGTGTGTGTGTGTGTGTGTGGGTGTGTGGGTGGATGTGTGGGTGGGTGGGTGGGCGTGGTGGTGTGTGTGTGTGTGGTGTGTGTGTGGGTGTGTGGGGTGGGTGTGTGTGTGGGTGTGGGTGTGTGCGTGTGTGGGTGTGTGGGTGTGCGTGTGTGTGTGTGTGTGTGTGTGTGTGTGTGTGTGTGTGGGTGGGTGTGTGGGTGTGTGTGGGTGTGTGTAGGTGGGTGGGTGGGTGGGCGTGTGGGTGGGTGGGCGTGTGGGTGTGTGTGTGTGGGTGTGTGTGTGGGTGGGTGGGTGTGTGTGTGTGTGGGTGGGTGCGTGTGTGTGTGGGTGGGTGCGTGTGTGGGTGGATGCGTGGGTGTGTGGGTCGGTGTGTGGTGGGTGGGTGCGTGGGTGCGTGTGTGCGTGGGTGGATGCGTGTGTGCGTGGGTGGATGCGTGGGTGTGTGTGTGGGTGGGTGGGTGTGTGTGTGTGTGGGTGGGTGCGTGTGTGCGTGGGTGGATGCGTGGGTGTGTGGGTGGATGCGTGGGTGGGTGGGTGGATGCGTGGGTGGGTGGGTGTGTGTGTGTGTGGTGGGTGCGTGTGTGCGTGGGTGGATGCGTGGGTGGGTGGGTGTGTGCGTGGGTGGGTGGGTGTGTGTGTGTGTGGGTGGGTGCGTGTGTGCGTGGGTGGATGCGTGGGTGTGTGGGTGGATGCGTGGGTGGGTGGGTGGATGCGTGGGTGGGTGGGTGTGTGTGTGTGTGGGTGGGTGCGTGTGTGCGTGGGTGGATGCGTGGGTGGGTGGGTGTGTGTGTGTGTGTGTGTGCCTGTGTGAATGAGTGAGCGTGCGGGTGTGGTTAGTGTGTGAGTGTGAGAGCGTGTCAGTGTGTGTGTAAATGAACAAGTGAGTGAGTGTGAGAGAGAGAGTGTGTGACTGTGAGTGAGTGTGTGTGTGAGTGAGTGTGAGAATGAGTGAGTGTGACTGTGAGAATGAGTGTGAGAATGAGTGAGTGAGTGAGTTCGATTCTAACCACAGGTGCTGTCCGTACGGAGTTTGTACGTCCTCCCCGTGACCTGCGTGGGTTTTCTCCGGGTGCTCCGGTTCCCTCCCACACTCCAAAGACGTGCAGGTTTGTAGGATAATTGGCTTTGGTAAATTTGTAAATTGTCCCTGGTGTGTGTGTAGGATAGCGTTAGTGTGCGGGGATCGCTGGTCGGCGCGGAGTCGTTGGGCCGAAGGGCCTGTTTCTGTGCTGTATGTCTAAACTAAACCCCATCTAGTTTAGTATCTCTAAACTAAACTAAACTCCTGCAAATCAAGCGAGTATTTGCAGAAAAAGATTATAAATAGATGAAATCATTATTTATTAATATTGGAAGGAATTAACTTCATGTAACTTAATGAAGAAGCGTCTGCACAAATCACAGCTCATTTCAACACGACTTAAATTAACAACACGTCGCGGGGGTGTCAGAAGTGAAAGCCAGCCGTCTTTGTAGGCAAGGATGGTGCTTTTAATTAATGTGCCAAATCTGCTCTAAAATCTAATTAACATGCCATCTCCTTACTGCAGCGAGTGTCTTTCAGAGCAAACTGCATAATAGCTCTATTTCACACCATAAACTGCAAAGTTTCTTGAAAGCATTTGCGTTATTTACATTACAAAGGAGAACGCGGTCTTTAGTTTGGGAATTTCCATGACATCCCGACTTAAAAAGGTTTATGAAATTGCTTCACCCAAATTCACGAGGTTTATGTGTCGTTAAAAGAAATGAATTTGTTTATTTCCAGTAGACTTCTGCAAGACTTAATCTCAGAAATTCAAGGGCAGGGGCAGACACTATTTACTCCACACCTACTGCAGAGTTAAAGGTCCTTGACTCGGTGGGCCGAAGGGCCTGTTTCCGCGCCGTATCTCGAAACTAAACAAAACTTCGGGGACATATTCTTCCCAGCTGTCGTCAGGCTACCTGGGGTGGGAAGATTGCAACCTTCACCTGGTCCGCCCTGTTTCGACGAATGCAATCAACCCGGCGTGCTCAATCAAATAAGATCAAATAGTCTGAAGAAGGGTTTCGGCCCGAAACGTTGCCTATTTCCTTCGCTCCATAGATGCTGCTGCACCCGCTGAGTTTCTCCAGCATTTTTGTGTACCATCAAATAGAACAAGTTGTCCTACAACTTTAGGCTGTGCACGCCATACGCAAGAAGAAGATCAGGCAACCGAACCATTCGGCCACAATCAGAGAGCTGACCTGAACTACTGTCTAAGGTAGGAACTCAGCGGGTGAGGCAGCATCTGTGGAGAGAAGGAATAGGTGACGTTTCGGGTCGAGACCCTTCTTCAGACCTACTTTCATGAGCTACTATCTATCTCATTGGTGACTCTCAGATTATCCGTGATCTGATTTTACTGGCGTTACCTTGCACCAAACATTATCTCCTTATCTATAGACAATAGACAATAGACAATAAGTGCAGGAGTAGGCCATTCGGCCCTTTGAGCCAGCGCTGCCATTCAATGTGATCATGGCTGATCATCCCCAATCAGCACCCCGTTCCTGCCTTCTCCCCATATCCCCTGACTCCGGTATTTTTAAGAGCCCTATCTAGCTCGTTCTTGAAAGCATCCAGAGAACCTGCCTCCACCGCCCTCTGAGGCAGACAATTCCACTCTTGCATCTATATATACACTGTAAATAATAATAATAATAATAATAATAAACTTTATTGTCATTGAAAAAACATACAACAAAATTCCAGGCGCACTGCCCGAGCGGAGCTCCGATGTGCCAGATAAATAAATAACAACAATGAAAACAGCAAAAACGGCAAGAAAAACGTCGTCAAGTCAGAATGTGCAATATTTCACAGTCTAGTGTTATAGCAGTACAAAATATTGGCTATGGGGGCTGTGTGTTTAGTGCAGAATTGAGAGTGGTGGTGGGCTTGGGGGGCAAAACTGTTTGTTAATCTTGTGGTGGGTAATTTGATGGACCTGTAACACTTTCCTGAGGGCAGAAGGGCAAAGAAGTGATGTGCGGGATGAGATGAGTCCTTTAGGATGCGTGATGCCTTCCGCAGGCAACGAGAGCTTTACATCTCTTCCAGGGCAGGGAGGTGTGTCTTCTGGGCTGTGCGGGCGACTCTCTGCACAGCCTTCTTGTCAGCCGCAGAACATGTATTGTCTTTCTGCTGACTGGTTAGCACGCAACAAAAGCTTTTCATTGTACGTCGGTACATGTGACAATAAACTAATAGCCCTGTCCCGCGGTACGAGTTCATTCCAAGAGCTCTCCCCAGTTTTAAAAAAATCTAACTCGTGGTAAGCACGGAGAATGAACGTAGCGGGTACGTCGGAGCTCGGGGACGTCTCTTAGCGCTAACGGCAGGTACCCGGGAAGACTCGCAGGTAAGCACGGGAAGACTCGTGAAGATTTTTCAACATGATGAAAAATGTCCACGAGAGCCCCGAGTACCGACGAGTGGCCATTACCGTAAATCTCCGAGTTCGAATCAGGGCAAACTCGGGGAGAGAGAGCTCTTGGAATGAACTCGTACCGTGGGACAGGGGTTTAAACTCATCTAAAAAGGTGGCGATGAAAGAGACCAAAAAAATATGTGAAGGCAGTGATGTAGACTGCAGGCAATCTCCATTGGTAGACCCATGGTGGAGTGGGGTGGGGGACTGGGAGGGCAGAAGAAAGCCTCTGGAGAAGAAGAGACCGGTGGCAGTCCAAGGTAGCATTAGATCGTAGGAGTAGGATTAGGGCATTCGGCCCATCAAGTCTACTCCGCCATTCATTCATGGCTAGGATAGACACAAAAAGCTGGAGTGACTCAGTGACACAGGCAGCAACTCTGGAGAGAAGGAATGGGTGACGTTTCGGGTCGAGACCCCTCTTCAGACCCGGAACGTCACTCATTCCCTCTCTCCAGGGATGCTGCCTGTCCCGCTGAGTTAGCCCAGCTTTTTGTGTCGATCATCAGTTTAAACCAGCATCTGCAGTTCCTTCCCACACACTCAATCACGGCTGATCTATCTCTCCCTCCTAACCCCATTCTCCTGCCTTCTCCCCATAACCCCTGACACCTGTATGTAGATATAACCACTGGATCGTCAGCCAGAGCCCACGGCCACTGATCCAGCAACACCTCAGATATCCCCACAGCAGATGGGAATTTAATTTCAAGTTATTAAATCTGGAATCAAAAATGTAGATTGTTTTAAAATCCCATCTGGTTCTGTAATGTCCTTTGATATGGTAAATGTGTCATCCTCACTCAGTCTAGACTAACTGTGACTGTACATCAAGTCTCCAGCTGGAAACCTGGAACATCCAGGTTCAGGAACAGTTCCTTCCCCACAGCCATCAGGCTATTACTTTCGTGTTTGAAATCTACCGAGGAAATGCCTGAATCGCTGAAAACGGAAGATCCTGTAGGATCTTTGCCGAAAACATCCGCCAAGAAGGGGCGCAAAGAAAGCTTTGCCGAAATCTGCTGGCAAAGGTGGCAAGAAGCGCAGGAGGTCGAGGAAGGAGAGTTACTCCATCTCCATCTACAAAGTGATGAAGCAGGTTCACCCGGATACCGGCATCTCCTCCAAGGCCATGGGCATCGTGAACTCGTTCGTGAACGATATTTTAGAGCGTATCGCAGGCGAGGCGTCCCGACTGGCGCATTATAACAAGCGGGCGACCATCAGCTCCCGAGAGATTCAGACCGCCGTGCGCCTGCTTCTTCCCGGGGAGCTGGCCAAGCACGCCGTGTCGGAAGGGACAAAGGCGGTGACCAAGTACACCAGTTCCAAATAAAGATCGACACATTGTTGAAAAAACATTAAACACGATATCCCGAACAGCTCCGTCACAGAGGACTCTGTGATTTACGGACTGTTCCCAGGGCAACATTCAGAGACTGACATCGAGTGCTGCTGGAGGGGTCATCAACTCGGGTAAAGACGCTCTTTGGTCTGCCCGAGCGTTGTTGACCACCCCGATGTCCGTCGGGGAATGTTGCCGACTGGCCCGCTGCGGACTGCAGGAGTACGTGGCTGAGGGACGCACTGAAGCTCGGTGCAGCCAACGCCAAGGCTCGGTGGGGGAGTGGAGGACCACAGTCTAGGGTCCTTCTGCTGCTGGACATGGGGGGGGGGGGGCAGGGTGTGGTGGAGACGCCCCTCAAAATAAGGGAAGGGATCCCACGCCAGGGGGCCACGTGAGTGGCACGGGTGGGGGACAGATTTGTGAAATCTGAGCAATGTATAAAGACTGTATTGAACAATTTGTACAGCCTCCGAAAATGCCGGATGAATTTTTCGCACGGTTCACGTATTGTGTATATTTATTACCTGAATAAAGTCTATTTTGAAATTAAAAAATAAATAAAAATTAAACACAATATCAAACAAGCTCTGAACAATAACAGTCTATTATTACTGTTGCACTTCATCTGTTTATTTATTGTGTATATATATGGTCTATGGTATATAGACACACTGATCTGTTATCTCCTGTTCTGTACTATGATTACATATTCTGTTGTGCTGCAGCAAGCAACAATGTCATGGTCCTATCTGGGACACATAACAATAAACCTCTCTTGAAGCTTGACTCTTGTATGTGTCGGAAGGAACTGCAGATTCTGGTTGAAACCGAAGACAGACACAAAATGCTGGATTAACTCAGCGGGACAGGCGGCATCTCTGGAGAGAAGGAATGTGGCTGCACTGAGATACATAGAAAACATAGATACATAGAAAATAGGTGCAGGAGTAGGCCATTCGGCCCTTCGAGCCTGCACCGCCATTCAATATGATCATGGCTGATCATCCAACTCAGTATCCTGTACCTGCCTTCTCTCCATACCCCCTGATCCCTTTAGCCACAAGGGCCACATCTAACTCCCTCTTAAATATAGCCAATGAACTGGCCTCAACTACCCTCTGTGGCAGAGAGTTCCAGAGATTCACCACTCTCTGTGAAAAAGTTTTTCCTCATCTCGGTCTTAAAGGATTTCCCCCTTATCCTTAAGCTGTGACCCCTTGTCCTGGACTTCCCCAATATCAGGAACAATCTTCCTGCATCTAGCCTGTCCAACCCCATAAACATTTTGTATGTTTCTATAAGATCCCCTCTCAATCTCCTAAATTCTAGCGAGTATAAGCCAAGTCTATCCAGTCTTTCTTCATATGAAAGTCCTGACATCCCAGGAATCAGTCTGGTGAACCTTCTCTGCACTCCCTCTATGGCTATAATGTCATAGGGAAAGATAGGTCAGCCATGATTTAATTCATAAGTTCATGAGTTTATAAGTGATGAGAGCAGAATTAGGCCATTCGCCTCATCAAGTCTACTCTGCCATTCAGTCATGGCTGGTCTATCTCTCCCTTCTAACCCCATTCTCCCGCCTTCTCCCCATAACCCCTGACACCAGCACTAATCAAGAATCTATCTATCTCAGCCTTAAAAATATCCATTGACTTGGCCTCCACAGCCTTCTGTGGCAATGAATTCAACAGATTCACCACCCTCTGACTAAAGAAATTCTTCCTCATCTCCTTCCTAAAGAAGATGGGTTTCTGAAGAAGGGTTTCGGCCCGTAACGTTGCCTATTTCCTTCGCTCCATAGATGCTGCTGCACCCGCTGAGTTTCTCCAGCACTTTTGTCTACCTTCCTAAAGGAATGTCCTTTAATTCTGAGGCTGTGACCTCTGGTCCTAGATTCTCCCACTAGTGGAAACATCCTCTCCACATTCACTCCGTCCACTTGATGGGCCGAATGGCCTAATTCTGCTCCCAGAACCTATGCTTTCCCTGGTGTGTAGGATAGTGTGAGTGTGCGGGGATCGCTGGTCGGCGCGGACTCGGTGGACCGAAGGGCCTGTTTCCGCGCTGTATCGCTAAACTGAAAAAAAACTCAACACGACTCTTCAATGTAATCCTCCTAAAGCAAGTTTCTGCCTCAGTCTCATAAACCAGGTTATTTAAAACCCCAGCAATCACCTGCATTTCAATATGGAGTGGACTAACGCAAAGATATCTCAGGATTTTCATCAGTCTCCTATTCTGCTTCAGGTACTTAAGCCCGGAAGGTTACTTGCTATCATTCACATCGCATGATTTCACCTTGATTACGCTTGTCCCCAGTGAAATGGCAATAAAATTGAGAGTTTTGAAATTAAACAATATTGTGTGAATCAATAGGCCCCGTGTCAGGTGCATAAAGCAGAGCAAAACCAATGAAGAAGGGTCTCGATGCGAAACGTCACCCATTCCTTCTCTCCAGAGATGCTGCCTGTCCCGCTGAGTTACTCCAGCACTTTGTGTCTATCAATGAGGAACAAATGTTTTAACACTTGATAGGGAATGTGGAACAGATTCGGTAGAGTTGCCGTAGAGTTGCTGCCTTGCAGCGCCAGAGACCCGGGTTCGATCCTGACTATGGGTGCTGTCTGTACGTAGTTTGTACCTTCTCCCCGTGACCTGCGTGGGTTTTCTCCACGAACTTTGGCTTCCTCCCACACTGCAAAGACGTACAGGTTTTGTAGGTTAATTGTAGGAAGTGGAGGCCAATTCACTGGATGTTTTCAAGAGAGAGTACAGTAGATATATTTCTTAGGGCTAATGGAATCAAGGCATATGGGGAGAAAGCAGGAGTGGGGCACTGATTTTGGATGATTTTTCTAGTTTTGTTCTGTACCTTTACATACCTCTAGTTCCCCCTCCTCTGACTCTCAATCTGAAGAAGGGTCTCGACCCAAGACGTCACCTATTCCTTCTCTGCTGAGATGCTGCCTGACACGTTGAGTTACACCAGCATATTGTGCCTATCTTCAGTGTAAACCAACATCTGCAGTTCCTTCTTCCGCCTCTTTGTATAAACCTAGAAACATAGAAAATAGGTGCAGGAGGAGGCCATTCGGCCCTCCGAGCCAGCACCACCATTCAATATGATCATGGCTGATCATCCAAAATCTGTACCCCGTTCCTGCTTTCTCCCCATATCCATTGATTACGTTAGCCCTAAGAGCTAAATCTAACTCGCTCTTGAAAACATCCAGTGAATTGGCCTCCACTGCCTCCTGTGGCAGAGAATTCCCCAGATTCACAACTCTCTGAGTGAAAAGGTTTTTCCTCATCTCTATCCTAAATGGCCCACCCCTTATTTTTAAACTGTGTGACCCCTGGTTCTGGACTCCCCAAGATGGGGGACATTTTTTTCTGCATCCAGCCTGTCCAATCCCTTAAGAATTTTATATGTTTCTATAAGATTCCCTGTCATCCTTCTAAATTCCGGTGAATATAAGCCCAGTCGATCCATTCTTTCATCATTTGTCAGTCCTGCCATCCCGGGAATTAACCTGGTAAACCGACGCTGCAATCCCTCAACAGCAAGAATAGTACATTACTGTTCAGCTTAGTCATACAGCATAGAAATTGGCCCTGCAGGTCATTATGTAAATGCCAACATTTTTGCCCATGTACACTAATTATCTTTGCCTGCATTAGTTCCTTGTTCTTCTATATGTCTTGTCTATTGAAGTGCTGCTTAAATGCCTCTTCAAATATCGTTTGTATCTCAGTTCACATTCGCCGTCACCTATCTATGTTCCCGAGATGTGTATACTGCCTAACAGCTTCAGTATTCATTGTCCACCCCATCTAGCCCTGTCTGGGGAGGCAATTAGAACATAGAACGGCACAGTAACAGGCCCTTCGGCCCACAATCTCCATGCCAACGCAATATCATAGAAACATAGAAACATAGAAAATAGGTGCAGGAGTAGGCCATTTGGCCCTTCGAGCCTGCACCGCCATTCAATATGATCATGGCTGATCATCCAACTCAGTATCCCGTACCTGCTTTCTCTCCATACCCCCTGATCCCTTTAGCCACAAGGGCCACATCTAACTCCCTCTTAAATATAGCCAATGAACTGGCCTCAACTACCTTCTGTGGCAGAGAATTCCAGAGATTCACCACTCTCTGTGTGAAAAATGTTTTCCTCATCTCGGTCCTAAAAGATTTCCCCCTTATCCTTAAACTGTGACCCCTTGTTCTGGACTTCCCCAACATCGGGAACAATCTTCCTGCATCTAGCCTGTCCAACCCCTTAAGAATTTTGTACGTCTCTATAAGATCCCCCCTCAATCTTCTAAATTCTAGCGAGTACAAACCAAGTCTATCCAGTCTTTCTTCATATGAAAGTCCTGACATCCCAGGAATCAGTCTGGTGAACCTTCTCTGTACTCCCTCTATGGCAAGAATGTCTTTCCTCAGATTAGGAGACCAAAACTGTATGCAATACTCCAGGTGTGGTCTCACCAAGACCCTGTACAACTGCAGTAGAACCTCCCTGCTCCTATACTCAAATCCTTTTGCTATGAATGCTAACATACCATTCACCTTCTTCCTTAAACTGAGTTGAGTTTAGTTTATGGTCAGATGTACCGAGGTACAGTGCGAAGCTTTTGTTGCGTGCTAACCAGTCAGCAGAAAGACAATACATGATTACAATCTCCTCTGCCTGCACGATGATCCATATCCCTCCATTCCCTGCATGTACATGTGCCTATCTTAAACGCCAACCAGCTGACAACCACATTATAGGCACAAAATGCTGGAGGAGTAACTCAGCGGGACAGGCAGCATCTCTGGAGAGAAGGAATGGGTGGCGTTTCGGGTCGAGACCCTTCTTCTTCAGTCTGAAGATGGGTCTCGACCGAAAACGTCACGCAACCCTTCTCTCCAGAATCGCTGCCTGTCCCACTGAGTTACACCAACATTAAAAAAAAAAAATTCAAAATAGACTTAATTCAAGTAATAAATCTATACCACACGCGAACCGTGCTAAAAAAAATTCATCTGACATTCACGGAGGCTACACACAATACAGTTTATCCAAACCACAGTTTTACCCCACACCCTTGCCACTCATGAGGCTCATTGGCGTGAAATCCCTTCCCTTATTTTATTGGGGGGGGTCTCCACCTCACTCAGGTAACAATGAGCCATTCTACATTTCCTGACCATCGTCTGTTTTGATCTTTAAGAAGGAACTGCAGATGCTGGAAAAAAATCGAAAGGCAGACAAAAGTGCTGGTGAAACTCAGCGGGTGAGGCAGCATCTATGGAGCGAAGGAAATAAAAAGAAGGGTCTGAAGAAGGGTTTCGACCCGAAACGTCGCCTGTTTCCTTCGCTCCATAGATGCTGCCTCACCCGCTGAGTTTCTCCAGCACTTTTGTCTACCGTCTGTTTTGATCTGTCGTTTTCACGCCTTACCCTTCCATATCTCTTGACTCCCTCTCCCGAATGTCAGTCTGAAGAAGGGTCTCGACTCGAAACGTCGCGCCTCCCTTCTCTCTACACTACCTGGTATCTGGTTCTTTGGCAGGTAGAATTGCCTTTGCAAATCTTTCAGTCTCACCACCTTTGACTGATACTCTAAACCTGTGCTAATATCCCCAGCCCTTGTTGATTTTTGCCCAGTATCATTGCTTCAGCATAGTGCCTGGAGGAGAAATCTTGTTAAAGGCTCGTTGTTAATACGAGGTGTAAATGGCCAGACTTCTAATAATTCTTCCAAATGCCTTGTTAAGGATTAAAAACCAATTAGATTGTCACTTTAGAGTTCCCGGGTGGCGTGCTGTCTAAATGCAAACCATGTATTAGTCTGCTTAGGTTTTGAGACCATTAATGTCAGCCCTCTTTCAACATTGAATTAACTAGAAGAGTGAAATAAAATGGTAAAGGGCCTGTCCCTCATGGGCGACCTAATCCGCGAGTTTGCCCTCGACTCACACTCGCAGCATGGTCGACACGAGGTCGTAGGAGGTCTTCGTAACTATCCTTCATGCTCGAGAGTGGTCTCCGCGTACTCGAGGCCTCAGCTAGGTTGCGGCATTTTTTTCAACATGTTAAAAAATGCCCGCGAGCAAAAAAAGGTCGCCATGGAAAAAATAGGTACTTTTTTTACTCATAGGTTTACATGTTGGCATGTTGGTTGTAGGTAATCGAGGGTAGTCGAGGGTAGTCGAAGGTAGTCGTAGATAGTCTTCATCATAGTCGAAGGTAGGTCGAAGGAGATCGAAGGAGGTCGTCTTCACTCTCTACTATTCGTTGTCCAATGTTCCCAAAGTTAATCGAAGCTAGTCGAAGCTGGTCTTTAACATAGTCGAAGGAGGTCTTCAACATAGTTGAAGGAGGTCTTCAACATGACATTTTTTAAAACTCTTCTAAACTCGCCAATTAGGTCGCCCAAGTGGGACAGGCCCTTAAGGGATTAGGGAAGACTCAAGGAAAGTGGGAATTGCGTTCGTGTGCGTGTATGTGTGTGTGTATGTGTGTATGTGTGTGCGCGCATGTGTGCGTGTACCTACATCTGTATTGGAAAGAACGGCAGATGCTGGTTTAAATGGAAGATAGACACAAAAAGCTGGAGTAACTCAGCGGGACAGGCTGCATCTCTGGAGAGAAGGAATGGGTGACGTTTCGGGTCGAGACCCTACTTCAGACCGACATCTGTAGCAATCGATGAAGTCTGTGCAACGTTTTTGCAACAATCTCGCAGTTATATTATCAAAGAATTCCACAAAGACTGGTGGACATCCCGCCACCGTCTCAAGGGAAATTAGTAAGGGAGGTTGTAACTAGCTAGCATTGCCAGCAACACTTGTATTAAGCGCATGAATAAATACATAAAATACATAAAATGATTCACTCTTGATTGCTCGGCATTTTTGGGCCACGTCAGACTTTTCCTGGAGCTATTGATTAGGGCTGGCTTGGATTGTGGATGGTAGCATCTCATTTATTCCATGACTCCACTTTCAATCTGAGCTTACCATTTATTTTGATTTTTCCGTGTGATTGCTGGGTCAAAGTTCCGTTTTCTTTTCAGTTGCGATTAGAGATACAGCGCGGAAACGGGCCCTTCGGCCCACCGAGTCCGCGCCCACCAGCGATCCCAACGCTATCCTACACACAAAACACTGGGGACACATTTTTACATTTACACCAATTAACCTGGAAACCTGAAGAAGGGGTTCGGCCCGAAACGTTGCCTATTTCCTTCGCTCCATACATGCTGCTGCACCCGCTGAGTTTCTCCAGCATTTTTGTCTACCTTCGATTTTCCAGCATCTGCAGTTCCTTCTTAAAAACCTAGAAACCTGCACGTCTTTAGAGAGTGGGAGGAAACCGAAGATATCAGTGAAAACCCACGCAGGTCACGGGGAGAACGTACAAACTCTGTACAGACAGCACCCGCAGTCAGGATCGAACCCAGGTCTCTGGCGCTGTGAGGCAGCAACTCTACCGCTGCGCCACCGTGCCACCTTAAGTGTTCTGCGTTCCTCAATAAGACGTCTGTGAGGAACTTTAACAAATGGCTTTTAATGACATTTGCTCCCTGTGTTTACGCAAGGAATAGGTTTAAAAAAAAATTTAATGCTGAATTTAGATGAAGCTGGCACTGAAAGGCAGACTATTTCCCTCAGCAGCGTGGCCATAATTCATTAACTATAATGTACAAGGCAGATCATCAGAGAGACCTTGATCAACAATGAATCTTAATTACATTGCACCTTTAATGTACTGTTATGCCCTCAGAAACTTCACTTTAGCAATATCAGCCCAGATTGGGCTCTGAGCCACGGGCTAAGATGCTCGAGTAGTTCGCGAGAAGGATTCGATCTGACACAGATAGGGAGGAGGCGGAGAGAGACGGGAAGGTTTAGCAAATGGATTCTGCACATTAGGGCGTTGTCCTACAGCCATCAGGCTATTTTACTTCGGAGTCACGTGAAGACCCCGCCAGCACGCATGCGCGACATATCGTCTATCGCATTGCGCAAACGACAGGCTGGGGGGAGCGCCGTTCCACCAGCGGTCCAACCTGAAGGTAAGTTTTAAACTTATCCAGGTTGTGTTTTTGCAGGAATCTCTGTAGCCTTACAGAGGTCCTGCTTTATTTCAGCGAAGTCGGCCGGGCTGCGGGAGGCCTTATGGACTGCGAGGAACCTCAGTCGCTGACCACAGGATCGGGAAAACCCGGTCACGACCTCGAGGAAACCCACCCACGGAGGCCGCGATGCGGGTAGAGGGCAGCGGTTGAGTTCGCCTTTTTCGAGTCGATGGCGTTGGAGCCAGCGGCTTCAGACTGGTGGCAACCCACTGGAGGGTAAGCCAATATTGTTTCCAGGGACCGCCACGGGGACATGGACCTCGCGGGGATTCCCTTCTACAATGACTGCAGAGGGAACCCCGGCTGCAAGAACCGCGGGGATACCAGGCTCGGTGGAAAAACCCGACATGGATCTCGCGGGAAACCCCTTCTACAAGGACTGCAGAGGGAATTCCGGCTGCGAGAACTATGGGGGAAAACCCGATATGGGCTTTGCGGGGAATCCCTTCTCTAGGGGCCGCAGGGAACCCACAGCGGAGACCGCAGACTGCGGGTAGCGGGCAGCGGTCGAATCCGCTTTTTCCAGATAACAAGACCTGCAGGTAAGATCTCTACTCTGGGGTCGTATTTTGTTCCATTTCTGTGTTACAGGGAAGGAACTATGGACAAGTCGGTAACGAAGTCCAAACGGGCTGCACCCAGACTGGCTGGACCGCGGAAGTACGGGCAGTCAGCAGCGGCCGACTGCATCTGTATCACAATCTATGCGGTCAGCAGTCTCCGTCCCGGCACCTGTACAGTCTGAATCAACATTACCGACTGGCGGAAAGACCAAGCAGAGGACGGACAGGCTATAGACTCGGATGAGTCGGGCCGTGAAGAATCACCGCCGGCAGGCAGCGACCGAGATCGCATATCCCGCATGGGCGGTTGATGGAGCAGATCCTCCAATGTGACGTGCTCCAGGATATGGAGCCTTGTCACCATGGGCCTCCTAGGACGGCCATGGCAGCACCTCGTTGAGGGCTGCATAATGTATCTCCCTCGACAGAGGGGAGCATTAGGAGTCACTTCTGGGCTGACTCTGAAGACATGGGGTTGGCTGAAGATGCCACAAGTCTACTATGCACCCACCAGCAGACACCGAAGCTGGTGAAAGCCGAAGGCCGTACGATCAGAACAGAGGTCTTTTTTAGACCGCGGCCCAGAACGGCCTTCGTGGAAGATGCGCTAACCCCTGCAAGTGTGTGGAAAGCATGTCAGGCAGCAGCTCCTGGTTCAGGGTTGCAAATTTCCTCCCACTCAAATGAGCCGGAGTGGTAGAGGGTGCTACTGAAGTGCACATATGCCTGAAGCGACACCTGTTTCAGGGTTGCAATTTCTCCCACTCGATAAAACAGGTGGATGCAGATGGTGCTTACCTAAGGCAGCTCCTGACTCAGGTTGCATAAGTCCTACCATTCGGATGTATGAAGGATGAAGCTAATTGAAGGATGAAGCTGGTTGAGGCAGCTCCTTGGCAGGTTGCATAAGTCCTCCCATTTGGAGTATGAAGGAGAAGCTTCCGATTACGGATACTAGTTGGTAATATTTACACTTGGGTTTTACAGATCAGATTAGTTTATACTGCACAGCATTCAAGCACCAGAGTTCTCGAAAACATGGTTGGCGTTGCCTTTTTAGGCAGAATCGCAATTGGGGCAATGAGGCCTGTTCATTGTTAACAGGTACAACTCGCTTGTGCAGTATAGACATTTCTGAATAGGGAACTTCGTGACTGTTAACTACCATGGGATCAGTTTCCATTCACAAGGCACCAGAGGTATTTCAAAATTTAGCTGGAATTGATTTCTCTTCCATCCAGTTAAATTTAAGTTAAATTTACGTTGATACCAACTGAAATAGTCTGGGACCCCGCCCTGAGGCAAGAGCTTGGAATCAATTCTCAAGTACCATTGTTACCAGACCTTTCCTATTCCTGGCAGAAACTATCAAATTCACCATGATGGACGAATAGTATTCAGCATTGCTCTATTAACTTTTCATCAATTATAGATACATAGATACATAGAAAATAGGTGCAGGAGTAGGCCATTCGGCCCTTCGAGCCTGCGGATTCCCCGCAAAGCCCATTCAATATGATCATGGCTGATCTTCAGTTATCTTCAGTTAATTACAAACGGATGCTCAAAGATGGAAAATTACTAATATCAGCTCTAAATTACGGAGACGGATGGGATTTGCATGAGTTACCAAATGTTCAGTTATATGGTATCAACTACTTACAGACAACAGGTGCATTCTGTGGATTAAGGGGTGCATGCTTAAGTCCAAGTTGATTCACTTTGGTGGAGGTATATGTTGATCACATGGGTATAATCAGTCAAAGTATCCGGTGATAAATTACCTAACCTCATCTAGCACGGGTATATCATCAATTGTCAATACAGAATTGATGTTGGATCGCTAAGTGTTTAATGACATTGTGGCTCGATGAAACGCTGAAGATCGAAATGTCTGCATCCAGGCTCAATCACCAGTTGCAATATATGTGGCATATCAATGGCGATGGATGTATTCTCGCTACACTGGGGAGGAATGTCTTCCTCCATTTTGCCTCATCAGACGGGACTTGCAAATTCAGCAAGCTCCCGCTTCAGGTATTTTCATAGTGCCTGCCTGGCTTCTACAGCCATGGTTCCCGCTGATGTGGGGAATGATGACAGAACCTTATATGGTTAATTCTGGACATAAAATTTGCTGGTTTTACCGTGACTCGGGGAACCATCCTTTTGCAGGATATATCCTATGCTTTGATTACAGACTCTGCGAAGGCCATTCCTGCGGCTCAGGTTGTCAAACCATACCTTGGACGTGCTCACTGCAGATGCAGGGATAGCACCAAACAGTAGTATCTCATCATAAGGAGATGGGAGGTATTTGTTTTATGTTATATTACATTCAGCTCGGCACGGATGACTGACGGCTTGAAGGTCAGTTTTGTATGGGATTGACAATTATCAAGTTAAAGTGCTATTTACTGTGCCTAAAGTGCCTTCTCACCATGCTGGCTGTGGGGAACAGAATCCACTTCTGTTGGGTCTCACCCTCTGGGATTCATGTAAAGAAGGGCATCTTCAACTCTAAACCTCTCAGGCCTGGGTACGCAGAGATATAGGATGTTAACATTGTGCCACGTTGTTTGTCGGTGGGCTCCAGCTACATCCCTGTCCTTGGTCAAACTCGCCTACAAGTGGTTATGCCCATGGCACTGAGTTCAGCACAACGGTTCCAGACATGGCATTAGCAGTGACTGGACACGATGATAATATCTGCGGACTAAATAACATTATGTTTATGACTTAGTTAAGCAGAATAGACCAGGGGCATCAGGTCTAACTAGATTGTTCATATATCTCATGGACCTTTGGTTGTGTGTACTCACACATCTACACCAGAGCATTAAAGACTCTGAACTAGCAATATTGTTAGTTACATTAGCCTTGTAAGAAGGGATCACTACAGACCATCTCCGGGTGGTTTTAAAAGGGCTGGCTTATACAGGAGTGAACACTAATATTCAAGGTACACAAAAATGCTGGAGAAACTCAGCGGGTGCAGCAGCATCTATGGAGCGAAGGAAATAGGTAACGTTTCGGGCCGAAACCCTTCTTCAGAAACCCGTCTGAAGAAGGGTTTCGGCCCAAAACGTTACCTATTTCCTTCGCTCCATAGATGCTGCTGCACCCGCTGAGTTTCTCCAGCATTTTTGTGTACCTTCGATTTTCCAGCATCTGCAGTTCCTTCTTTAACACTAATATTCAAGTCTCACTCCACCAGGGCTGCAACTACCACAGCAGCAGGGTATGGACGTTAGGGGGACCACATCCTAACGACTGCAGGGTGGTCAAACTAACGGTCCAGCAGGTGGCAGAGGCCAGAACTCTGAAAAAACTGGGTTCTATAATGACCAACCCCACTCACCCACTCCATGCCCTGAAGGTGATCAAGAGCAGCACCTTCAGTCAGAGACTGATTGCACCAATGTGCAAAACTGAGAGACATAGGAAGTCCTGTTTACCAGCTGCGATAAGGTTATATAATGCGCATAAATAACTGCACTTTTTAAAAATTAATTGTATTTTAACTTGTATTTTAACTTGTATTTTAACTTGTTAAGTATGGAAGCTATTTGTGGTGTTATGTCTGTCTTGAAGCTGTCGTGGCATTGTAATTTCCTGCAAAGGATTATTAAAGGTATAATCCAATCTTTCCAATCATTTATAACAACCCATTACCAGATTAGGGGTAGTTGCCAACTCTATGCTAGTTCTGTTTCATAGTTCCCTCCCGGTTGAGTGAGGTTACTATTATCATTGTTTGTTTATTAAAAGCATCAACATGTCTATATCTAAGTCATGTCTGAATGCATTATTAATGATCACTCATCAGTAGTCAACTGATGCAGTGTGTGAAGCATGGACTCGTTTCCACGGCATGAAATCACAGATCTTTAAAATCTTCACGTAGTCACTCACGTGACTCCTAAGTAAAATAGTAAGATTAAACGAGAACTTACCAGTTTGAAGTTTGATCTTTATTTTATGAGGAGTTACGTCGAGGGATTACGTGCCCTCCACGCCCACCCTCTTGTAAAAATCAACTGGTATCCTAGTTCTTCTTATCTTACTATGTTTATTTCATTACTATTACTGTGATTCCACACCGTTGCTTTGAAGAATGTCGCGCATGCGTGCTGGCGGGCTCTTCACGTAATCCCTCGACGTAACTCCTCATAAAATAAAGATCAAACTTCAAACTGGTAAGTTCTTGTTTAATCTTACTATTAAACGCTACAACCTCAAATAAACTCTGAACTAAATAGACTATTATTGCTTTATTGCACAATTATTGTTTGGTTTTGTATGTGTGTGTGTGTGTGTCCTAAGGTCATGTGATAGGAGCAGAATTAGGCCATTCGGCCCATCTATCTTCGGTTTAAACCAGCATCTGCAGTTCCTTCCTGCACATTCAATCACGGCTGATCTATCTCTCCCTCCTAACCCCATTCTCCTGCCGTCTCCCCGTAACCTCTGAACACCCGTATGTAGATATAACCACTGGATCGTCAGCCAGAGCCCACGGCCACTGATCCAGCAACACCACGGCAGATGGGAATTTAATTTCAAGTTATTAAATCTGGAATCAAAAATGTACATTGTGTTAAAATCCCATCTGGTTCTCTAATGTCCTTTGATATGGTAAATGTGTCACCCTCACTCAGTCTAGACTAACTGTGACTGCAGATCAACTCCTCTGGTTGTATGTGTCGGAAGGAACTGCAGATGCTGGTTGAAACCGAAGATAGACGCAAAATGCTGGAGTAAAGGGACCTGTCCCACTTACGCGACCTTTACAGGCGACTGCTGGCACCCATGATAGGTTGCCAAAATTTTCAACATGTTGAAAATCCAGCGGCATTCACAAACACGATACGACTCTTTGGAGACCTCTCACAACCATAGGAGACCTCTCACAGCCATAGGAGACCTCTCACAACCATAGGAGACCTCTCACAACCATAGGAGACCTCTCACATCCATAGGAGACCTCTCACAACCATAGGAGACTTCTCACGACCATAGGAGACCTCTCACAACCATAGGAGACCTCTCACAACCATAGGAGACCTCTCACGACCATAGGAGACCTCTCACAACCATAGGAGACCTCTCACGACCATAGGAGACCTCTCACGACCATAGGAGACCTCTCACAACCATAGGAGACCTCTCACGACCATAGGAGACCTCTCACGACCATAGGAGATCTCTCGCAACCATAGGAGACCTCTCCCAACCATAGGAGACCTCTCACAACCATAGGAGACCTCTCACGACCATAGGAGACCTCTCACGACCATAGGAGACCTCTCACAACCATAGGAGACCTCTCACGACCATAGGAGACCTCTCACAACCATAGGAGACCTCTCACGACCATAGGAGACCTCTCACAACCATAGGAGACCTCTCACAACCATAGGAGACCTCTCACAACCATAGGAGACTTCTCACAACCATAGGAAACCTCTCACAACCATAGGAGACCTCTCACAACCATAGGAGACCTCTCATGACCATACAGACTGTATGGCCGTGAGTCTCCTATTCGCTGGAATTGTATTCACTGGAATTTAGAAGGATTAAACATATAACTAAACTAAACGTGGTATTTATACTGCACGCTACTGTCAGGTTTTCAGTTCAGTTAAGTTTAGAGATACAGCGTGGAAACAGGCCCATATCTGCGCCGACCAGCGATCCTTGCTCACCAGTACTACCCAACGCACGCTTGGGACAATTTACAATTTTACAGAAGCCAATTATGACCTAGATAAGCACATGGAAAGACAGGGAATGGAGGGATATGGATCATATGCAGGCAGCGGAGATTAGTTTAACTTAGCATGGTGTTTGGTTTGGATATGGTGATCCGAAGGGCTCGTTTCCCTGTTCTTTCATTTATTTTTCTAATTATAACCAAAATGAACAACCGCGATTCGCATATGTTTTAAATGTTCTCTGATTTTTGTGTTGGGGGAGGCTGTCAGAAGTTCAGGATCTCATCCCCTGATCAAACCTTTTAACGGACTTTAATTGCTCAGATTGCCTCTCATCTTCAGCTTTCATCTCGACTTCATTCTCCGTTCAACTTTATCTTTTTAATTGCCTGTAGATGGCAGAGAAGATTTTTCTTTCACTCCGCTGGTGAAAGGGGACTTCGACACCAGGGGCACAGAGATAATATGGTCATTAGTAAAAAATCTAACAGGGAGTTCAGGAGAAACATTTGCCACCCCAGAGGGTGCTGAGATTGTGGAGGTTGCCACCAGACAGCGGTTGAAGAGAACGGTTAAGACAGGCTAAATTTTAGTTCAGTTTAGTGCTAGAGATACACCCCGCGGAAACAGGCCCTTTGGCCCACCGAGTCCGTGCCGACCAGCGATCCCCGCACATTAGCACTATCCTACACACACGAGGGACAATTTACACTTGTCCACCAAGTGAACAAACCTAAGCCAATTTAACCTACAAACCTGTACGCCTTTGGAGTGTGGTGTGGGAGGAAACCGGAGCACCCGGAGAAAACCCACGCGGTCACAGGGAGAACGTACAAACTCCGTAATGACCAAAGATCCTATAGCGAGCAAGATAGATCACTCGACGAAAAAGACCCAGTACGGTCACGGGCAGATTCAGGGGTAATTTTCGGCCCCATTTCCGTAACCGGCTTCCATCTGCGCACCAAAGATCCCATAGGATACTAGTGCGGAGACGGAAGCCGGTTACGGAAACATCCTCGTAAAAATAAAAGTTATTTGGTAAAAATCTTCTCCTCATTTTCAGAGTTATAATTTATTAACACAAACTGTTCCCCCGCAACGTTGATTACACTGCGAGTCGGGTCCGGTCGGGTTACGGAAATGGATGAAAAAAAGGCCCACGTTCCGCTCCGTTGCGTACTACACGTCAGCCCATTGCATTTAGCAGGAGTGGTCCATCTTGCTCCGCTATAGGATCTTTGGTACAGACAGCGGCTGTAGTTGGGATTGAACCCGGGTCTCTGGCGTTGTGAGGCACGAATCAACCCGCTGTGCCACCGTGATGCCCTATCTTATTAAATAGTGGAGCGCGCACGAGGGGCTGAATGGACCCAGGTCGGCTTCTATATCTTGTGTTCCAATGACGACAGATGAAACAGATTAAAGAAGAGAGTCCCCTTTCAATCCAGGTCCGCAAGTGAAGTTGAAAAGCCAATTGCCTCTGTCTCACGCCTCAGATCATCATCGAAACCTCTGATTAAATTGCTGCCCTGTTTCACATCATCTCACCCACTGGAAATTGCAAATTTCAAAGAGTCAGGACCATTCCAAAACACAGTCAGCAAAAAAATATTAAATCATTAGGTGCTGCGATTGTTTTCAAAGCCAATTACATCACTCCAGGGATGGAGATTATTTCATTTCCCGTACGAAAAGCGTCTCAATTAACTGCTTCATCCCTGCCTGCTACCCTGATTGCCCACCCCCCCCCCTGCCCCACACACACACACACACACTGCTTCTGAAGTCATTACCAGACTGCCAGACCCTCTATAATAGCTTGTCCAAGTGATCACAGACAGAGAGTAAGGTAGACAAAAATGCTGGAGAAACCCAGCGGGTGAGGCAGCATCTATGGAATTCTCTGCCTCAGAGGGCGGTGGAGGCCGGTTCTCTGGATGCGTTCAAGAGAGACTCTTAAAATAGGGCTCTTAAAGATAGCGGAGTCAGGGGATATGGGGAGAAGGCAGGAACGGGGTACTGATTGGGGATGATCAGCCATGATCACATTGAATGGCAGTACTGGCTCGAAGGGCCGAATGGCCTACTCCTGCACCTACTGTCTATTGTCTATTGTCTATGGAGCGAAGGAATAGGTGACGTTTCGGACCGAAGGGTCTCAACCCGAAACGTCGCCTATTTCCTTCGCTCCATAGATGCTGCCTCACCCGCTGAGTTTCACCAGCATTTTTGTCTAACCTTCGATTTTCCAGGATCTGCAGTTCCTTCTTAAACATAAACAAAGAGTGGGTCAGAAAGTGGTGGAGGCCATTAATGTAGAACCTGCACACTGATTCCTATTCAGTCCTAAGATCATAAGTGATAAGAGCAGAATTAGGCCATTCGGCCCATCGAGTCTACTCCGCCATTCAATCGTGGCTGATCTATCTTTCCCCCTCAACCCCCTTCTCCCGCCTTCTCCCCATAACCCCTGGCACCCGTAGTAATCAAGAATCTATCTATCTCTGCCTTAAAAATATCCACTGACGTGGCCTCCACAGCCTTCTGTGGCAATTGATTCTACAGATGCTGTGTTATGAAATAAAAATAGTTTTAGCATAGCTTTCATTCATTTGTTCCATAACTCTCTACATCACCTTCTATATCTATCGCTTCCCTCTCCCCTGACTCTCATTCTGAAGGTGGATTTCGACCTGAAATGTCACCCATTCCTTTGCAGAGATGCTGCCTGTCTCGCTGAGTAACTCCAGCATTTCGTGTCTATCTTAATACTACATTTTGTAATGTAAAAATCTGTAGTAATGAAATTTCGTTCAAGCCTAGGTTTGAATGACAATAAATAGCATTCAATTCAATTCAATTCAATTCAATACTGTAACTTCTATGGTTGTGGCTTATGCTCAGGCTGGTACGCTGTCCATGGTGCTGATGTTCCAATGGGCATGGTGCTGTCCATGGTGCTGGAGAAGGGTCTCGACCCGAAAAGTCATCCATTCCTTCTCTCCAGAGATGCTGCCTGTCCCGCTGAGTTACTCCAGCTTTTTGTGTCCTATCTTCGATTTAAACCAGCATCTGCAGTTCCTTCCTACATACTTTCGTCAGATTCTGTTCTCTGCTGTCAAAGGACAAACGGCAATCGTAAAACAATAAAATAAGGTGGAAAGGGTAACGGGACATTTGCTTCTCTGTAATGGTGTGGAATTGGGCTGTGTTTACTCTGCTGTGTCTTTCGGAGACGCATGATGTATATTTGTTACAAGACCATTTGGGAGAAAGAAAATTGTTAAAGTGCCTGTTGCAATAAGCGAGTTCGGTATCTCAATAAAGACAAGGAATCATGGGATTTGTCAAAGGTCATTTGGGATTTTAAAAAAGCGAAGGCAGCGCTGTATAAACTGTGTATAAATTGTTAACTATTCTACCAAGGAATTAATCTAGAATTCTGTCAACTCAATAGCTTCTTGTTCTGCTGTTCACACACGACTCACACAGTCCCCAGTTCCAGTTCAGTTCATTCTTCTGCAATTATGAGATATTCAAAAAGTTAAAGAATTTCTTATTTTCATTTAATCCTTAACGTGTTTGCTACTGGAATAAGAAAATATCACTTGTGTTTGAAACATTATCTTATCTTTATTCATAATTTATGTGTAAAAATATATTTAATCTGAGGCAGGCAGCGACTGTATCAGTGTGATGAGGGCTGATGCTTAACGGTTTGAATGTACCATTAAGGCAAAGATTCATCTCACATAACCATATAACAATTACAGCACGGAAACAGGCCTTCTCGGCCCTTCTAGTCCGTGCCGAACACTTACTCTCACCTAGTCCCATCTACTTGCACTCAGACCATAACCCTCCATTCCTTTCCCGTCCATATACCTATCCAATTTATTTTTAAATGATAAAATCGAACCTGCCTCCACCACTTCC